>QEPC01010447.1:771713-786158 GCA_003113815.1 Sphenodon punctatus
ATGTCTGGTGTATCATTACGTCTATCAGTTGGTCTTGTATTTTTTCTACATTTATTTGATTTAATAAAATACTTTAGTGTAATTTCCAATAGTATTGTATTTTTTCTTGTTGTATATCTGTTACTATGCTCAAAATAACAGCACTATGATCTGTGAATGTGTTTAGTGATATATGACTATATTTATAATGTTTAACCAGGCTTTTAGTAGTCAGTATGTAGTCTATTTGGGAGTATGTTTTATGGGGTTGTGAGAAAAAGGTGTAGTCTCGAGTTTTGGGGTGTAGCTCTCTCCAGGAATCTATTAATTGTTGAGTCTGTATTAAATCCTTTATTTTTTCCATTTGAGTTAAATTATAGGGAGGGCGAGACTTGTCTATTTCTCTGAAAGGCATATTAAAATCTCCTAAGATTATGAGGTGACCATTCATAATTTTTTGTACTATTTCTAATTTTTCTTGAAGGAATTGAGTTCCTTGGGTGTTGGGTCCATAGACATTTACTATTGTATATAGCTGGTAATTTATCATGCCTTGCGCTATCAAAAATTGACCCTCTGTATCTCGCAGTATAGTTTTAGGTTTAAAGTTAGCTTCCTTTCCTATTCCTATACATACTCCTGCTTTTTTTTTCCCTGGGTGAGTTGCATGATATATATATATATTCATATTTTTTATGGGTGAATCTATTTGTATCTGTAGAAAATGTGTTTCTTGCAATCCAAAAACATATATTTTCTGTTTATTTATGTTTTGCCAAATTCATCTATGCTTAATGGGACAGTTAAGACCTTTAACATTTAATGTCATAATCTTTATTTCATCCATTGTCAATCAGGTTATCTGGTTACCTGGGACTCAATATTCCTGCAGCTTGGAGACTATTAACTCTATCTAGTGAGCAGTTTCTTTGTGAGAAAGCGCGGGGGAGAGGGAGGGAAGAAATAAACCAACATAATAACTGTTTTAATGGTAAACAATTACCTTTACAAATATAACACTTAATTAAATTAAAAGATTGAACAAAATCAGACAGTGCTACTGGTGGGGCTTGCATGTTTGGCCTTTTCATCCCCCATCCACCCTTGTACATTGTCATATTTTTTGTTCCCGTTAAAAAATGGGAACATTAAATTTTATGAAACCCAAATTTTTACTTGATTTTAACACTATAATATTTTTCCATCCCATCTGGTTCAGTCCTATTTCACGTAAGGGGCTCAAATCCGGAATATATCTTTGCATGTATTTTTTTAGATCCTCATCTCTGGTAAAAATCCTCTTCTGACCAATATGGTCAAATGCAAATTTGGCTGGTTTGCCTTGGTGAACCTTAATGCTCAAATACTTTTCCAGGGCTGGAAAGTATTTATGCCAGATTTTTCTCTTTTCCCTTGTTTCCCATGAGATGTCTGGGAAGATCTTAATTTCAGCATTTTTGTGGTTCAAAGGGGCAGACTTTCTTGCCTCTCTTAAAGCAGTTTTTTTATGATGTGAACGCAGGAATCGCATTAGAATGGGGCAAAGGGGGTCTGTATCTTTTGGTCTTGGTTTTAGAAAATCTGTGTGCTCTCTCGATTTCAAAGTCCCATATTTCTGTCTTTTCTGGGAAGATCTCCTGCCAGACTTGCTGTAGTAGTGGGATTATTCCCTCTTTTTCTATTCCCCCAGGCAGACCCACTAAACATAGATTATTTCTTCTGGATCTCTTTTCCAGACCCTCCAGTCTTTCTAGGTTCTGGCCTGAGGTTTGAGAAATTTCCTTTATTACAGTCTCTCTAGTGATTTCTCTGTCCTCCATATCACCGAGTCTGGTTTCTAAGACCCCCACTTGTTTCCCCACTGCCTTTACTTTTTTGTTCATTTTTTCTAAGGTGGAGCCCAATTTCTCTAGGAATTGTTGAATCTCCTCTTTGTGCTTTGTAATTCCCCTCTGATTTCTTGTTTAAGTACAGGTTTTGGTTTTTTTTAGCTCACCTTTTATATCCAGCAGAAACTGCATGATCTTGCCTGTCTGTCCCTCTGAGTCTGTTGTTCTTTCTTGAGGAGAGGGTGTAATGGGGGCGGCCATGTTGTCTGTGTCTTCTTCCTCTTCCCCCCCACAGCTCTCCTGAGCTTCCATCTCTCCTTTTCTGAGACAAAAGCTCTGAATTGAGCCTTTTTTTCATTCTAACTGAGCCTCTGGTGTTTGTCACAGCTTTAGCAGCCATTATTTTGTTGTTTTCTATTTGGGATGAGCTTTTTATTTAGGGTTTTATTGGCGAGCAGGCAGGAGCTTTAGCCATGAGCTACCAGCAGAGGAGCATGCCCAGTAGCTGTCCTGAATTGTAACTGTTTTCAAACTAAACTTAGTTCTTGCCTCTTATTGCTGTTTAAAGAAAATTATTTTTCTTAACCAACACTTCCAGTCAACTGTGAATTTTTCAAATTCTTTAGGTTGATGAATCTTGCAGAGGATGACCTGTTGTTACACTCCATTACAGTGGGACATTGTGTTACCGTGCATAATGTAACATGCTGACATAACAGAGAGCAATATATCATTCTGATGACCCTTCAGGATTAAGAATTTCAAAAAGATGTGGTTCACTGCAGGCCAGAATTACAATACAGCATATTTCAGTTAACCTCTGCATTGCCACAACATTTCAGAGGGGCTGATGGTCTAGGATTATGGAAGAATCTGTAATAACATATTTTAATTCTACTGCATGAAGTTCCCATTGTCACTCACCTAATGATGTTATTGGGCTTCATGACGCCATCTAAAAGTGTATACTTTTAATAACTGTACCAAATTCAGAGCCTACATCTGACTTTCAAGACATTGCAGCAAGAGAGCTGCTCTTTTCTGTAAAAATCCCTGAACCAGAATCAGGCCATCTATGAATGATTGAGCAACAATTATTTATTTATTTATTTGTTTATATTTAGTAGCTGCTCCCTCATGCTCATGGCATCTCGGGGCGGCGTACAACAAAAACAATAATTAAAACAGCAATAAAACACAGCAAAAATAAAAACATTAAAAAACCCATCTAAAATACACAATTACCCCCCCACATTTTATTATCCCAACCCACCCTCCCCTCCTCTGAAGGTCTCAGAGAATTCCCTCCGCCGCAAATGCAGGTGGGGGGATTGCCGCACCCCCTCTTCTCCCCTCCACGACAAGCTGGGGGGGAAGGATTTCAAGCCACCGCTCTTGTGGTGCTTGCAGAGAGGATTTTTGCTGCTGTGTTGCAGGGATTGCAGCTGGGGTTGCCACAGCAACCCTTGCTGCAGGCGGGAAGGGGCTAGGTGGCTGATTGGCTCCCTGGATCATGTGGGAGCAATCAGCAGCCCCAGAGGCTTTCCATGCTCAGTCCAGGATGAGCAGGGAAAGAAGAAGCAGGCCGCTTGCATCCAGAGCTCGAGGGAGCCTTGTGAAGCGGGCTGCTGGTTGCAAGCAAGAATTTTTGGAGGCAGAGGAGCCTAGATCAGGGAGTAGACAGCCCATAGAGGCTGTAGGGAAAAGGATGGGAAGGGGGCGGAAACGTGGCCCTAAGGGTGGGCCCGAGGCCTGGGCCCAAAAAGCCCAGAAGAGTAAGGTTGCCCCAAAAGGGGAAAAAGAGAAGAAAAATCAGGGGGCCAAAGCCTCTAAAAAGGGACAGCCCAAATTTTTTTATTTATTTATTTATTTTATTTTGCAAATTTCTACCCCGCCCCTCCTGCAACACAGCTCGGGGCGGCTTCCAACATTGAAAACCATAAAATACAATAAAAGGGGGGTCCCAAGGGACAGGAGGGGGTGAACCCTCCCCCCACCCCACAGCCGGTACAGGAGCCATCCAGGGCGAAGGGTTCAGCGTGGGAACGTCTGGCAGCTTGCGAGGTGGCCCTATTTGGGGGAGGAGCCCCCCCGATGGGTGTGGGGCCTAGTGGGGATCAGATCCCACAGTTGGACCTGGAGAGCAGGCTGGGGCCATCAAGGGCTGGGGTCCCAGCGCCCGTTGTTGAGGCCTTGAATAGGGTCTTGGCATCAGGGGGGCAGGGGGCATCTGGGCAGTATTATGGGGGGAATATCCCTTCCTCCTCACACGAGGGAGGTCCGCGGAGGAGTGGATGGCAGGCATGCCCCCCTGCCCGTTTTGAGGACCATGAAATGCCAAGGCAGCTCCCTGGGGCTAGGGTGCCTAGGGCCCCTCGGAGGGAATCACGGGGGGAACAGGTGGAGGAAGAGGGTGAGGATGTCACCCAAGGGAACAGAGAAGGAGCAGAATTGATTTATCAGGGGGGACAACCACCCCTTTTTCAGGGTGATTGTGGATCCCAGGGAGGCACACGTGGAGGCAGTGAAGATTCACAACTCCTGGCGAGGATAGAGGTCCTGGAGCGTGCTCTGGTGGAGAGGAACCGGGCCAGCCAAGGGACGCAACCACAGAGCTTGCCGGTGCAAGGTATGCAGGTGGGGGCAATTGGGGGACCCGGGGTCCAGAATAGTTTTCCTTCCCCAATGGGGGGTCAGGGAGTGGTGGGTTCAAGCGGACCCACGATGGCAGGGGATGGGTGGCTGGGTGCCCAGAGCATGGGGGCAAGCAGGCTCACTCCTGGGAGAAAACATCCCCAGTATTTATGGTGTAATGGGGGCTGGGTTCAGGTTACAGCCCCAGCCCCTCGGAGTACACTCGCACAGGGAGCGAGGCAAGGGGCATGGGGCCTTGGTGGGCCCTCCCCCGTGGCTGGGCGATTTCAGGATCAACAGGTCTTGCAGGTCCGGGGTCCTGTAGTGCAAGGACCTGCCACCCTAGTGGCCAACCAGCAGGGTGGGGGGACGGGCGTGATTGGTAACGGGAAGCAGGGGGTCCTCCCAAAGCACCAAAGGCAGTTTCCCTCCTCCCTGGACATCGGCGGGCAGGGTTACCAGCCTGAGCAGGGCACAGTCGGTGTGACCCAGACGGGTGGGGAGGTACCAGGGTTGCAGGGCAATTATGGATGGCCATTTATGGCTTGGGGGCCTGTTTCGCAGTCAGGGGAGCAAGGAACCGGGGTGCAGGCGAGTAATGTTCGGGGTGGTTGGTACCGGGACAGGTGAGCCCCATGGCATGTGCTCCGCCAGTTTTGGACCCGGTGATGCCTCGCCAGCCCGCCCCTACGTGGGGGAGTTTTGTAGATCTGTCGGACTCCATCGGGGAGCATTTATTACCCGCTACGAGGGAAAAAATCTGGAGGGGAGAATATGTGGAAATTTTTGCCCTCCTCTTTAGTGATCCAATAGTGGATCCGGGAGAGGAGGATGAAAAGAACGAAAAGGAGAAATACAAATGCCCGAAGGCTGACAGGAACTGGGCAAATTGGACAGCTGCATATGCCATATATCAAGGGGTGCAGCTGGAAATGTTTCCAGAGAAAGGGGCAGTTCTCCTCAAATATGCCGAGATCATACGGCATGCGTATGAAACGGGGCCGCCCAGGGCATGGCTCCGGTATGATGAGGCCTTTAGACACCGGGCTTCATTCAAGCCAGGGCTCCGGTGGGACATCCATGCACAAGACCTATGGTTGACGTGCATGAGTGATTCAAAAGGGGCCCCTAAGACAGATAGTGGCCACCTTTTAGCTAAAGGGAATGTTGCCCCGGTGAACGATCCTGGCAGGGCAGGGGGCAGGCAGGCAACTTCGGGTAGTGTGGGACAGTGATGGGAATTTTCCCGGTCCGGTGTGTGTACCCGTCCCTCGTGCAGGTTTCAGCACACCTGCCCCTCTTGTGGAGGGTTTCAACCGGCATTGTCCTGCCCCCAGCCCAAGCCATGGGCAAAGGGGAAATCTGGAGCAGGGAGTGCCCCCAAAGGGGCCCAGGGGAGCTCAGCGGGAAGTGGGGCAGGGAAATCTGGCAACACCGGTGAGAGTAGATAGGCTGGCGATGGCCTTGCGTTCGCACCCTGACCAGGAAGAGGTGGGCTATGTGGTGCGCGGGTTTAAAGAAGGTTTTCGGATACCAGTTGGGGAGGTCCCAGTGGGTAGAGTACCTCCCAATTTAAAATCCGTAGTAGGCATGGAGGACGTGGTGGTGGATAAGATACGAAAGGAGGTGGTGGAGGGGAGAGTGGCAGGCCCCTTTGATGTACCTCCCCTTGAGGGAATGGTTTGCTCTCCACTGGGGGTCGTTCCAAAGAAAGCCCCGGGGCAGTTTCGCCTGATCCACCACCTTTCGTACCCTCGTGGCCGCTCGGTGAATGATGGGATACCCAAAGACCTGACAACAGTGCATTACGCGTCATTTGACGCAGCGGTTGAGTTGGTCAGGCAGTATGGCACCGGGGCGATGATGGCGAAGTGCGATGTTAAATCAGCGTTCCGCCTCTTGCCAGTTCATCCGGACAGTTATCATTTACTCGGCTTTCATTTCCAAGGGCAATACTACTACGACAAGGCCATGCCCATGGGGTGCTCGATCTTGTGCTCGGCTTTCGAGCGCTTCAGCTCCCTTGTGGCATGGATTGTACGGCATGAGGCAAGCGGGGGAGATATTACCAAATACCTCGATGACTTCCTCTTCGTCGGGCACCCTCATACGCCCGAATGTCAGGATTTGGTAGACTTGTTTGTGCGAGTAACTGGAAATTTGGGTATCCCATTAGCCACTGAGAAGACAGAGGGCCCCGCAACAGTTCTTACTTACTTAGGTATTGAGTTGGATTCTACCCTTGGGGTTTCCCGATTGCCCATGGATAAGGTGCTTGGGTTGAGAAAGAAGATCACTGAATGTGTATCAGCCATCAAGGTGACTGTTCGGCAGCTCCAGTCGCTCATTGGGAGCCTGAATTTTGCGTGCAGGGTAGTTGCACCTGGTAGGGCATTTTTGTCACGTTTGTATGGGAGGTTAGCAGGGGACTTGTCGCCTCATTATCACATCAGGGTGTCCAGGGAGATGAAGGAGGATTTGCGGACCTGGCTATCATTTTTAGACCGTTTTAACAGGGTTTTGGTTTGGAGGGGACAGGTTCAGTTGAATGCAGAGTTTCAGGTCCATTCAGATGCTTCCGGGGCACATGGATTTGGGGTGTATTTTCAGCAGCAGTGGTGTGCAGCCCCTTGGCCACCAGAGTGGGTCAGCGCTGGCATCATAAGAGATCTCACATTCCTGGAGCTGTTCCCCATTGTGGTAGCTGTCAAATTGTGGCATGGTAAATTGGCCAACAGGACAGTTCTTTTTTGGTGTGATAATCAGGCGGTAGTTCATATAATCAATTCATTGACGTCCCGCTCCCAGAGGGTCATGGTTTTGGTGCGGTGCTTGGTGCTGCTATGCTTGGAACATAATATTCTGTTCCACATGAGACACGTTCCTGGACTCGAGAACGAGATTGCGGATGCTCTCTCCCATTTCCAGATGGGGCAATTTCGCGCACTTGCACCACGGGCCAACATCAACCCAGAACCCATGCCGGCCGAGCTGTGGAACCTTGGATCCTAGAGTTAAGTTCCTTGGTTCAGGGTTCCTTGGCGGGTCATACCAGAGTGGCATACCATGCAGCCTTTCAGGCTTTCCAGGCTTACCGGGGGCAACGGGGGTGGGCCATGGGCTTCCCGATCCCTGAGACGGAGGTTCTACAGTACGCCATGGCATTAAGAAATGACAGCCTGGTGGCCAGCACCATTTCTGGAAGGATCGCAGCCTTGGGATTTATGAGCCAGTTGGCTGGTCACCCGTCCCCGGGTGGCGGTTTTCTGATACGCAGGTTGATTGAATCTTGGGCAAGAGAACCCCCAACGCTGCAATATACTAGGCTCCCCATTGCCCCCCCCCTTACTGGTCCAAATTGTAAATATGTTGCAGTTTGTGTGTTTTGACAAATTTGAAGAATCCTTGTTTGCCGCACTGTTTAAAGTGGCGTTTTTCGGTGCCTTCCGAGTGAGCGAGATGGTCGCCGAGTCAGCCAGGGATAGATCAGGTAGGGCGTTAGGGTATGAGGATGTACAGTGGGATACCCAGCAGGTGAGAATACGATTGAGGTTATCTAAAACGGATCAGCGGGGAAGGGGTAGGATGGTTAGACTGGCTCGTTCGGGAGATGTAGGACTGTGCCCGGTTGTGGCCCTACAAACGTATATGGCCATGCGTCCTTTAGTCAAGGACCCCCTGTTTTGCCACCTTAATGGGGAACCGGTCACTAGATATCAATTTATGTCGGTGCTTCGTGCAGCACTGGCGAAGTTGGGCCTTCCACCTGGGGACTATGGTTCCCATTCATTTTGCATCGGCGCAGCCACCTTTGCAGCACAAATGGGGATGGCGGGTTCTGAGATTCAGGCAATTGGCCGGTGGCGATCAGCGGCATACCGCGCTTATGTGCGTTGATTGGATCGCATATGCTCCGACTAACCATCCCATCTCCTTCCTTTGACAGATCTAACCGTATCCAGGAGGGCAAGGATCTGGATATGTGGGCACAGCCTAGTTCGCTGGGCGGCAAAGGCAGCGCGGGAGTCCGCAATGGGATCCCAGATGGGTTTATCTGGAAGGGCAATTGTAAATTGGCACAGAAGGAGCGGCATGAGGTGGCGCCAGCTGCTTCCTATGCTGAGGGACTTAAGTAGAGGGTACACACCAGAGATTTTAGTCATTCACCTCGGCGAGAACGACCTGCCAGGACTCAAAGGGGTACAATTGATCAGGTTTATAAAGAATGATTTGTGGGAAATTCGACGACAATTTAGAGGAGTTAGGTTAATTTGGACCGAGTTAGTGACTAGGTTACACTGGGGGGAGGGGGACTTAACTAAAAAAATAGATAAGACTAGGAAGACGATTAATAGGGAAATTAGGAAATGGTTAGGTACAATTGGCTTGGAGGCGATTAGTCATGATCAAATTACGTACAAGGAAGTGGGTTATTTTAGAGCTGATGGTGTACATCTGTCTCCGGCTGGGAATGCAGTTTATCTTGGGGCTCTCAGGGCTAATTTGGAACGGTTTTTAGGTTAGGTGTGGGGGCCTTGGACCTGTTGAAAGTATCAGCGGTCCCATGGTGGTGGGGGTCCAGTATCGTTTAAAGTAGGTTAAGATAAGATAGGAGTCATCTCCTTAAGGGATGGGGAAGCCACGTGTACCATGGGGCAGGGTATGGCACACGGGGTGTTGGTTTCCCTGGAAAAGGGATGTCAGCAAGAGTGGCAGGGCATTGTAAGGCCTCCCACTGTCAGACACCTCAATTCTTACTCAGGTCCGGATGGACAATGTCTCTTTTGGCTGTGCCCCTGGCGCAGGATGAAAGGGAGATGTTTACTGTTGAGGAGGCTGGCGAAGGCATTTCACAACCCCCTCTGTTGAAGTTATGGGTTATGATTGATACTGGACCTGTATTGCAATAGGCGATGTCACCCCCTCACCTAATTTGACTGTTGTAATTGGATAATAAAGGGTGCAGCCATATAAATCCAAATCGTGTCCTGTCTTGCTTTCGAGGGGAGGGAGTGGGTGCGCCGGCAACAGCCAGGTCTTGCAGGCCCGGTGGAAGGCCAACAAACTTGAGACCAGATGGGATTCCTCAGGGAGGGATTTCCATAATCACGGTACAGCCACTGAGAATGCCCTCTCCATTGTGGCCTCCTGTTTAACATGGCGGACCTCCAAGAAGGCACTCCCAGTGGACTGAAGGGGCCATTCTGGGGTGCAGAGGGTGGGGCAGTCCCTGAGGTATGAAGGGCCAAGACCATGTAGGCCTTATCGGCCAAAAGCAACACTTTGAATCTGGCTCAGTACACTATAGGCAGCCAGTGCAGCACGCAGCACATGGGCATGATGTGCTCCCATCGGTTCATCCCCATAAGGAGACAAACTGCCGCATTCTGCACCAGCTGCAACCTCTAAAACCAGTGTCAAGGGAAGCCCCACGTAGAGCGCATTGCAATAGTCCAGCCTTGAGGTGATGAAGGCATGGATGATAGTGGCCAGGTCTGGTCTGGAAACGTATGGATGCCGCCTCCCCACCAGATACAGCTGGAGGAAGGCAGATTTAGCCACTGCCTCCACCTGCTGATCCAGGCAGAGATCTGAGTCCAACAATACTCCCAGACTCTGAACCTGCTGGACTATGGGATGGCGGACCCCCCCCCCCCACATGAGGGGAGCCGACACCTCCTTCACCTTACCCACCACCATCACCTCCGTCTTTTCAGGACTGAGTTTCAATCTGCTCTGCTGCAACCAATACACCACAGCCTCCAAACATTGGGACAGTACTGAGACGGCAGGACCTGGGTCAGTTAAAAAAGAGAGGGAAAGCTGGTTGTCATCAGCATATTGGTGGCAATGCACACCAAACCCTCTCATGATCTCCCTCAAGGACTGCATATACACATTAAACAACAATGGAGACAGAATGGAACCTTGCAGAACGCCACATTCCAGGGCCCGGGGGCTAGATGATTCAGCCCCCAGGACAAGCCGCTGGCTTTTTCCTGAGAGGAATGAGTGGAACCATTCAAGAACAGTCCCGTCCAGGCCCCCCAGGGCTCGAAATCATCTCAACAGCAGCCCATGATCCACTGTAACAAAAGTGGCTGAGAGATCTAGCAGGACCAGAAATGTTAAATGTCCTGCATCCATCTCCCAGTGGAGATTGTCCACCAAGGCCATCAGCACCATCTCTGTACCATAGCTGGAGCGGAACCCAAATTGAAATGGGTCAAGGAAACTGATGCCGTTAAGATGCTCCTGGAGCTGTAGTGCCACCGCCCGTTCAATAACCTTCCCTAAAATGGGAAGATTAGAGACAGGTCAGTAGCTGGCGAGTACATCCACATTCAAAGATGGCTTCTTCAGCAGGGGGCACACCACAGCCTCCTTGAGACATGGGGGCAGTCTCCCCTGCCAAAGGGATGCATTGATTACCCTCGCCATCCCCATCCCCAACGTCTCCCTGGAGACCTTCACCAACCAGGACGGGCATGGGTCTAATTCACAACTGGTGGCTCTAACATACCCCAAGATATTCACAGCATCAGCTGGCGTCACTTCCTGAAACTCATCCCAAGAAACTGGACCAGATGGAGCCTCCATATCCTCGCGCTCCACCTCTACTGCCCCTAATCCAGTGTCAACGTTGCTCTGGATCTGAGCAATCTTGTCTGCAAAGTAGGTGGCAAACTCCTCACTTATCACATGAATATGTAGTGAGCTATAGGTGAGAGGCAGCCATCATCTTAACATGTCCAAGACTGACCTCTTCATCTTTCTCTCAAATCATCCTCTCCCTCTTCATTCTCTAGCTCTGTTGGCAATGTGACCATGCAGCCTGTCCCATGGCAAGTAGCCTGGGTGTTCATTTTTGACTCCTCTCTCTCTTTTACACCTCATATTCAGTTTGTTCCTGAGGTCCGTCTTTTCTCGATATGTAACATCTCTAAAATTAGGCCATTCCATACTGTCCCCACCAGGGGTGAAGCTATCATGGGCCAAGTTGTGCCAAGGACCTGAACTCTAGGAAAGACCTTGGCAAGTGGTCTTAGCACCCTTGGGAAATTTCAAAGTGGATGAGGGAGGAATCAGACCCAACACTCTACTTCTCCTCTGAAAATTCTGCTCCTCCTCTGAAAATGTCCTAGCAGCGCTCAGGGGCTTTCAAAGGGCCCCATCATGATGGAAGGTTTTAGATAGGGTGGGGGTGGAGTGCTTGTCCTGCCCAAGCCCATTCTCATGACTTTCTTCTAATGAGGTTGCTGGATGAGACTCGCTGAGAGCCCCCAGGCAGCACAAACACTTTTGCTGGGGGAGGCCGAGGTTGCACCTAAGGGTGCACAATTCATTTTTGTCTTTAGGAAAGTGAAAACAAAAATCTAATTTTCATGTTCATTTTCATAAAAACAAACAAAAAAACCAATAATGAAAACAACCAGAAAATCATTTTCATTATTAATTTATTAGTTACTGCTGGCCTCATTTTGGAGGGCAAACCAGGTAAATAACTTCTGGGAGGGGAGGAGGGAGCAGACACCACAGAGCCTGGAGACATGATTAACATCTCCACTGGTTAATGTGCATTGCAGGCACATGTCAGACAGTGACATGACACATGGTGATTTCTCCGTGCTTCCAGACTCCCAGAACCAATTGCGGGGGCTCAGGGAAGGCACTGGGAAAGCTTTATATTGCCACAGCTAGCCTGCTTGCACTTGTTCTGGGTTAGTCTCTTGCTTGTCAGAACATTGGTACTTTGGAGCAAAAAAAAACTTCCCAAGCCCACACTGTATCCTCTGCCCTTCCTCAAACCAATCACTCCAACATCCATCCTCACACTACCCTTGTGTTTCAAACCCAATACCTTTAATACTTCCCTTCCACAATCCTTACCCCCAATTATTCCGTTAACCTTTCCCTTTCTGTGTTAGCGTCTGTATGTCTGTCTCCCCAGTGTACCTATTATTTTCAGGCAGCAACAGCTGCCTGAAACTTAAATGTACAACCACTCTACATTATAAACAGGGGACTGCTGAACCCCTGATTTTGAGGAAAATGCTTGAGCTACATTGCTGAAAAAGTATCCATGGCTATAAATTGTGAGGGCCATCATATGCACAAAGTTGAAAGAAGATCCATCAGGAAAATAAAATGTTATGACTGTTTTAACGTTATTTGGTTGTGGTCAAAATGCACAGCGTCCTCACAATTTTGATTCATTAATATCTCCTCCCTCTGGATGAGTTGAGCCCCCAAACGTCACAGGATTGGTGCATGAGATCAATAACAACAGCTTCTGAAATATGATACTGATTGGTTTAGCCAAAACTGAGATATTAATGATTAAAAAATTAGTTCTGCAGTCTTGCACATGCGCACTTGCACACTGTCCGATAGGGACGGGACTACCGGTTTTTCCGGTATCCAATAATGCCGGTACTGGGCATACCAGCATTATCAGATTCAACCTGGTAATCCGGCCCGGTTACCGGATTCCGGGTACCAGATTTTTTTTTTACATTGCGGCCATTTAAATGAATGGCCACAATGTAAAAAAAACACCAAAACCCAACATTTCCCTCCCTGAGTCCAGGCTGCGTGGGTGGAAGGGGGGACACACACCCCACACACCCTGCCCAGCCTGGATTTAAAAAAAAAAATTACCCTAAGTGACTCTCTGCCAGCAACCCAGAGCCCCCCAGCACCAGCGGCCATCCCAGCAGCAGCCGGTAAGTATTAGACCTGATCCCTGGGAGGGGTTTCACACACCCCCAGGGATCATCCTACTTCCAACAAGTTCCCAGGATCCTACCTTCCAGTTCAGCTCTGGGTGGCGGCAGCGGTCAGGAGGCCTCAGCGCCGGCAGTGGCTGCTGGCTTCAGATGCTAGTAGGCCTTCCGGGGAAACCCGGAAGTTCCCCAGAAGGCCTACAGTGTCTGTAGCCGGCAGCTACAGCCGGTGTTGAGACCGCCGGATGGCTGCCGCCACCCGGAGCTGAACTGGAAGGTAGGATCCTGGGAACTTGTTGGAAGTAGGGTGATCCCTGGGTGTGTGCGTATTAAACGACCCCCCAGGGATCAGATCTAATACTTACCAGCTGCTGCTGGGACGGCCGCTGGTGCTGGGGGGCTCTGGGTTGCTGGCGGAGAGTCACTTAGGATAATTTTTTTTAAAAAATCCAGGCTGGGCAGGGTGGGTGGGGGGTGTCCCCCCTTCCACCCACACAGCCTGGGAGGGGGAAGGGTGAGGAATTTTTTTATTCCATTGATTTCAATGGGGACAGTGCCCCATTGAAATCAATGGAATAAATCTGGTACCGGTATACCGGATTTAATCTGGGAATCCGTTTTTTTGGAAACCAGAATCCGGTAAATCCAGTAGCCGGTAACTGCCCTGGGGTCCCACCTCTACTGTCTGAGAGCTGGGGAAGCGTAACTCTGTAAACACTGACTATTGTAGTCTCCCCCTGGCTTGTGCACTGTGCTGGAAGGCAAGCATACCACCCACCCCCACAGCCCTGCCCTCGTTCGCCTTACCCCCCCAGGCAAAGCGGAGTCAGCACAGCGTGCTGGGGCCAGAGCTAGCACAGCCGCGGCTAGCTGGGGCCCCGCAGTTGCATGGCTGGGCGGCAGGCTGCAGCTAGCTTCTCCCCCAATAAGTTGTTCTGCCTCCCCTCCCTGGTTCCTGTCCCCATCCCTCATCTAGCGCTCCAGCAGCAGCAGCTGGACACAGGGGATCGGGCTGGGAGATAAGGCTGTTTGTTTACAAACAGCTCCTGCCCATGTGCTGATCAGAAGGTTGTTACCTTGTAAAGAAGGTCCTTCGAGTTGGATCTAACATTCTCAAAACCTTCCACTCCATACATTAGAACAAAACATAAATGCCAAAAAACCTAGAAATTATTTTAGAACTTGAGCAATATTTAATATTCAATAACTAAACTTTCACATTTTTCCATTATTAAACTTTAATTTATTATCATAATTTGACAAGGAACAATTTTTTC
>QEPC01010447.1:804686-818016 GCA_003113815.1 Sphenodon punctatus
AACTCCGAACTTCCGAACCGCGTTCACCAATCCAATTCCAGAGTAAGTGACTTGAATTTTCTGCATGAGTAGTCCCAGCGAAGTCACTGGACTACCTGTAGTGAAAAGAGGCACATAGTGCTAGTAATTGTGTAGGAATATGTCTGATGCCTCCACAAATAACTAAAGATTTACAACAAGGAATACTCACTTTTATACAAGTTTTATTAACTTTATTATACAAGTGTTATGAACTCATGTTGGTACTCGTATTAGTGGCATGAATGATATCAATACTCAATAGGATATTTCTAGGAGAAACTGTTCACAGTGTGAAGAAGGAATTAAATATCCGACCCACAAACATTCATAATCATGAGATTTCATATTCATGAAAGCACTGGTTAATTCTAGAATATTCTGTAATTGGTTGTTTGCAGGTCAGAAATGTATTTTATTTGTAAGTGGGCTGATGAGATTCACTTACAAACCATAGACAGTGCAAATGAAAGATGCAAAATGAAGAAAGACAGACAACAGACAACTGTGTAGCTATGACTCAAAAACTGCATTGTTCCACTTCTAAGTACTTCAAACAGAGGTGAATAATGTCAAACAATAACCAAAAGAGCGGGAAAATTCCAAATGGCAACTGGGGGTGGGGGGTGGAAGGGAGATTGGATGATACGGGTCTATTTAGCTTTAGCTTGAGGTATAAAGCTGACCTGGTTTCAAAGGAGATAATGCACAAAGTCTCCCTAGGTTTAGTTCATGATCAACTCTTGAGATAGAAGCACCAGTTACTGCACTACATAGCAGGCTTGAGTAAAACAGGTCTTCGCTTGATTGTTTTTTCCCTTAAGCCAAAGAACTGCATGAGTGGGAGATCACAGGACTTGGTCTTTAGAATGATTCCTGTTTAGGCCTCCTGCTGCTGATATTGAAAGACCTACTAAAGATAGGCATCTATTTAATTGTTTTTCTGTCTCTCAGCCTGTAAGGGAATGCCTGCAGCCACAATACAAGATGAGAGGTGCACAGTAATCTGGAGCTGAATCAAAAAACTTTTATCTTTCCTTGAACTCCCAACCAACTGTGAATTGTCAACAGAGTCAGAGAATATATATCTATTGGTAAATATCAGGTTCATCTTGCAAAGTAGCAAAGGCTGAAAAAAAGGAGCAGATATTATTTTATCCAGCTAAAATATACACTGAATGCTACTGAAATGTTGTAAGAATTGCAAGTGTCAGAGGTCGAAAAATGAAGGCGGCTGATGGAGAACATCAGGGGTCCTGCTTTAGATGTGATACATACTTCGAAAATTAACAATCCTGCCATCACTGTAAATGACTACCTGAAGGCACTGATAACACCTTTGGGAGCATGACATGTTCTAAGGACCTCCATTACAAGTTCCGAAATGCTAACCAACAAAACAATGAAAAGGTCTCCAGCTTATATACAGAGATTGGAGAAAATGGTGCAGAGAGAGGTGGCAAAAGGAGCAGTGACCCCAGAGTGCATGGACCGTACTAGCCTTACTCAAGTTGTAAGAGGCACATTACACAATGGACTGCTACTGCTAAAACTCTGATTACCTGAACAGCAAGATCTCACACACACACCCAGCTATTTGCAGCTGATAGAAGTCATGGAAGAAGAGGAAAGACATGCAGCTAAAGAAAGCTGTCTAGTGAAACCAACTTAACCCAGCCCCTGTGAAATCAGCTCTCATGATAGCAACAATGGTTGAGGAGGACCTTACTCGACAAATCCAGGCCCCGACCACAAAGGTAGCTACGCTGCAGACTGCTTCCCACATGCCGAAGTCTGTGGCAACAACAGCTGAGGAGGACCTTACCCAACATATCCAGGGCCAGACTGAGAAAGTGGCCACCCTGCAGATGGTTGTCCACTTGTCAAAGTCTGCAAGAAATAGGGAGGCACAAGCCCTTGAGTTCAGCATCCAGGATAGCACCACAGGAGTGAAGTAAGAGGAGATGGTCATTCTTCTGTTATAGATGTGGCACTGGGCAGGATGGACACGTGGATGCACAGTGCCTGAACAAAGAAAATCAACCCCTAGTTTACCAGAGGCTGCAGTCTGTTTGGTAGGCTTTGGGAAATTGGGGAGGGGCCTGGAGCGAGAGCCACCCAAGCCTCCAGGAACTATAGGCTCACATAATCAACCTCTACCAGTACACATCCCATCAGAACTTGTAGGGCCAAGAGCTGAAGTAATTGCAAAGATTGAAGGAGTAGAGTGTCCTGCAGTGCTTGGCAATTATTCTTATTGTTTTGTTTTGTTGTTTGTTATATATTAAAACTGCTGAAAATCAACATCTTTGTGTTGACAACAAATTTAGTAACTGTTCTGGAGGTTGGAGATTACAGACAGGCATAATATAAAACATCTGGAGAGACTTCTGGCTTTCTTCTATGCTTATTACATGGATTCCTCTTTAGTAGATCTGTAGCCTTTGCACCCCCCTAGGAAAGTTGTTGTTGTTGTTGTTGTCTAGCTCGGTCATGATTCTACAGACAGGTCATTTTTTCCAAAGCGGGAAACTAGGAGACTCAGCTACCCATTCAAAAAAAAAACCCAAAAAAACCCTTGTTTTTTTGTGTTCTCGATAGATCTGGTGACCACAACCTGACTCCATCCTTTTCCCTCTGGGGGACAAGCTGCTGAAGCAGAGTAGGGGTGAAACAAAATGAAAATTATTATTGTGAGAAATACGTGAGATTATTGCAGCCCCAAAGAGATCTTGTGAGATCTTGCTATGGTTTTCAGAAAACCTCAAAAAAAATAAAAAATGCTCTGCATATTCATAAAATGGCCACCATGGCTATTCTGCACATGTGCATCCCCCAGTGTCAATTTTTCACACATAAAGTACATTTTTTGAGGTTTTCAAGAATCTCAAAGATTCTTGAAACCCTAAAAATGCTCTGTGAATGCGCAAACTGGCCACCGGGCGCCCAGCACAGGCACAGAATGGCCGTGGTGGCCATTTTGCGCATTGACAAAGAGATTTTTGGACTTGCAAGAATCTTGCAAGAATGCGTTGCGAATTGGGTGATTCTCGACTCATTCTCATTCTTGAAAATCTTGTCAAGAACCCTGTTCTCAATGAGATTTTTGAGAATAGCAAGCACAAGTTTCAGCCCTAGAAGAGAGCCATTCTTTGAGCTGGGAATGAAGGCCTTAATAATCAATTTCCCTTGGGCCATTTAAAGTCTTAAAATCATCCTGTGAAACCTTCAATTGTAACCTAGAGAGAATGTGGCTGTCATGTTGGTCCCAAGTATAAGATATGGAAACAAAGTAGTTCAAATGATATCTTTTATTAGATGTGCTAACTCCTTGAATAATTTTTCATGCAATTCTCTCGTACTCCTTGCTATCCTAACCTGCGCTTACATTGTTTATCATTTGATTATTGCTTTCCCCACACTGTACTGAAATATTTGAAATAGTTATGAACTTTTCCCCTACAGCTTCATCCCAAATGACTGTTCTTACAGTTACAGTATATACTAAGTTCTCCCATTCTATTTTTTTTTTAAATGGCAGATCTCCACAACATCCATTTTTAAAACAGACGCCTCCCACTGACATTGTGCCATTTCACACATGTTTACTAATCAAAATAATTTTTAATAATCAAATATATTTTTGTGCATGTGCAATAGCCAAGTTACATTTACCCATGCACAAATAGTCAAAATACACTTGTGCATTTTGTGTATGCATAAAAATGTATTCTGGCTATTGTGCATGTACTAATAAATATTTTGATGGTATGCTGATGTGTGTGAGCTGGAGCAGCTAAAACAGATTTTTAGGGATGGGCAAACAGAATGCACTTCAGATGTTTGGTCATTCGGTTTGAAACCAGAGTTCAGGTTCGATGGTTTGGTTCAGACGAGTTTGGGTTGGCCGAACAGTCAAAAATAGCGAAACCAAAACCTATTTTTTTGTCCTGAAAAGACATTTTTCCTGACCCCTAATTCATCCGAACTAATCCGAACACGACCGAACTGTTCGGTAATTTGAGAGTTCAGTTCAGACATTCGGTTCGGATGTCCGAACAGACTCAGTTCGGTCTGAACTCTCAACATCCGAACCACGTTCGCCTATCCCTACAGATTTTTGACAGAGTGAGGACTGGATTGTAGTTTGTCCCAGTTCTGTTCAACTTGTCTCAGGGACAACAGGCTGGAGCATGGGAGTAGGTGCAGGATGAGGTCCCAGGAAACATGGTGGGAGAGTTTGTGCAGGATCAGGGTAAATTACAGGAGATAGTGTAGGATTAGGATTCAAGGTCCAGGGATCATGGAAGGGATTGGCACACAGACCAATGGGGCCGGCGTGACTGAGACGAGGCCCATCTGGATGGGACAAACAGAGCAGGACTGGATGGGATGAGAGAAGACGGGACTAGACTGGATGAGGCAGAGCTGGAGACAAGGGCTCCCTGGGAAGTCTCGTAGAGGGCACATCCTGCAGATGCCAGGCCCCTATCAAAGCAGACACCGAGCCCCAGTATCCTGGTGGCCAGACTTGTCCATGGGATCAGAAGGACTGGGTTCTTGGAGGGAAAGTCAGAAGGGCCAGCTGGAGGACACACTAGGTTCAGGGCGTGCAAAGCCAGCCCAAGTTGCATGGAGACAGGAAGAGGAGACACAACAGGCAAAAGCAAGTAAGCAAGACAGAAAGTGACTGATGATCCACCCAGCTTCCTGTGGCTATTGGATGGCCTTATATACAGACCAGCAGCCAACCAGAAAGCTTGGGGTGGGGAACAAAGCTGAGGAGGAATGTTCTTTGACCAACATGGGGGAAGGCCATCGGTGCCAACCTGGGCCTTGGCCAGGGCATCTCAGTGACATGGAGGTGCCAGCCCTTGTGCTCATGGCCCCAAGGGGACTGGTTCAAACCAAGGTTCTTATAACCTATATCAGAATGAGTGAATATATCTGAGATGGCATTTGGCCCCAAGGTCTGTTTCAGCTGTACTATATAATTAATCTGCATTTTCTCAGACTACCATTCTGACTTAACCAGAGAAAGAGGCCCCAAAGCTTACATACTGCCATACGTGACTGGAAACTTGTGATGGGGGTGCACAGTAGTGGTGGCTGGGTAGGGTTTCTGTAGGACTTCCAAGAATCTGGGGGTGGGGTATGCCCCTCATGAGTCTCCTGTTCTACTGCCATCAGCAGAATCTCCTCTGAACTACTTTGTTTCCCTCTCTATCGAATCTTTAAAATCTCTGTATAATGTGATATGCCACTCACTATTTTTAGAAAGTAGCTATCATAAACATAAAGATGTAATAGGAAGCGAACCATTGATGTATAAGTCTTATGTTGTTATTGCTAGCATTAGATAGCATCAAATGGAAAATTAAAAAGTACTAAACTGCTTGCAATTGTTTTAAAGTTTGATTACGATTATGGATGTGTTATATTAACCTGGAAGCCTTTGGTTATGAGTACTGACTTATGGTTGCCATTAAATGATTAATTTCAGTAACAGTTAGCTACTTTGTAGCATTAAGCATAATTATTTGGGGTTGCTAACCTAGATGGGATTGGTTACCAAATTTAAAGCTGCCCAGCATTTTTCATTATAACACTTGGACAGAGCAGAGGGACTCCCCACTTGAGACCAGACAGCATTTTCCAGTCCCGGGAGAAGGACAAGGCCCCCAGATTTGTACTGTATTGCAACTGGGCAGTGTGTGGACAGGAGCCGTGCACGGTGCCTTGGGCGTGAATCTGATTTCCGGGGTATCCCCTGTTAAACATTGCCCGACCGCACTGTGGCCGCGGCCGACTTCAAGCGTGCGTGCTACCTCTGAATATGAGTCTGGACTTGGTCTTCCCTCACCAAGGTTTCTTTTCTCTGCCAACGCATTTCTAGAAGGAACTGTATAAAATTTCTTCTCAGGAGACAAGTTCTCTGCCGGTACACCCCGAGAAGGGGCAGGACCTAGCTGTTTTCTTTTCAGGGGCCAACTGCTCTGTCAGTAAACCCCACAAAAGGATAGGCTGCAGATTTCTGTTCAAGAAGGGGAGTCAAGGATTGCTCCTCCTTGTTATCTAAAAGGAATAGTCCAAGTATAGTGGGGGTTAGTGCCCCCCCCCCCAATATTCTAGGACTGTCCCTGTAAATTTTGTAACTAAGAAATTAGGAGGTTGTGGCAACGTTGAATATTTACTCTTACCCGGGAGTCCAAAGTGACTCAGTCTTTCTGGCTCCTTGAAATTTGCGTTATTGTAACTGGGATATTTTTTTTAGAGTTTGAATCCCTACCATTTTAGTTATAAATGTATTATATAGCTTTGGGCTAAGGGGCCCAATCAAGTTTTTTTGTGCCCATTCCCATATGGTTTTAAATGAGGTTTTGTGAACTGAGCTGTGTTAGTTAAAGGCGAGCTATTTTGCCCTGTTCTACAAATAAGGATTACCCTTGCTTTTGACATATTGGGTCTTTTACGGGCTTAAGATGTCTAGGAAAATATGGCGACAAGGGGCTGCTGCCTCTGCTGACTTTTCTCAGTCAAAACAACTAAAATTAGATGGTTTTGTAGCCCCTAAGCAGAAGGGGATAAGGGATGGGGAAGAAACGTTGGCACTATTATCAACCCTTTCTCCTTCCATGGATGAGATACCTGAATCCAAAAAGGGGAAACCTTGCCAAGGAAAGACACAGACTCTTTCTCCTAGTTCACTGGACCCGTTATTTTCAAGTGGGGATGAGCTTTTAAGGGGTGATGCTTCCCACTTTGTGGATGGAACAGAAACAGCGTCCCTTGGGCTGTTAGGGACCCAATGTTTTCTGACTGGGGACCTTATTAAGAAATTGATTACACAATTGGATAAAATAACCTTCTTACTTCAATCTCAGAAGGTCCAATTGGATATACTCACTAACCTTATTGCTGACAATAGAAAAGGCAGACTGAGTAATCAAGTGCATAAATGGGATCAAGCCACTATGACCAAGGAGCCTGATAATAAAGCAATTATACAACAGCTTATAAGTGAAAATAGGAGTCAAAATAAAAAAAACTCAGGGAGTTTTTTTTTTCTTTGACCCCTATAAGGATAGATCAAGTAAGGCCCAGTAACTCTTGGCAAAATGGGCATTTGATATTAAATGAGAAAGTTATTGCTTTTAAGTTTTCACCCTTGCCAAATGGTATATTCCCGCAGTGGAGGTCTAGATGGGATATCCAATACCATCTGACGAACATTACTCAGCACTCTGTGTTTGTGGGACAAATTGGCTCATATCAAATTCTTCCAGCCCCACCCAGATGTCAGTGGATAGTTGTTTATTTCCGATCCTCATGGATAGTAGCAAGACTTCTTTCACAGACGGATTAGGTGCAATTGGGAGAGGTATATGTCAGTTCCCCTTTAGAACCTTTGTTATCTGACAATATTGACAGCTGACCCATGTGGAGGAAGAGCCCTCAGGTTTATCTCCCTTCCCCTGGAACTAGCAGAGTAAAAAATAAACATCCAGTGATTGGGAGTCCAGTGCCACTTAACACCAGGCTGCTAAAACTGGCAATGGATTCAAATCTTTCTATAATACCTCATCCCATGGAAGTTAATATGTTGGATGTGGCAGTTCCTTCCCTTTCCATTTCTCCCTTATTCACAGTGAAAGGAGTAAGGCTATCTCAAGAACAAGTACATTTAGGGGCAGCTGAGGATTTAATAAACAAACCTTCATTAAAATAATAAAGTGGACACACTGTCCAACTCTACAGTACTGGACTTATCTGTCCCTAGGGAGACTAGTTTATTAGTTGATTCATGATATCAACAATGCCATGTTCCTGATCTCTTCTCTATTTGTTCATGGAACTCCACTGGGTGGCAGGCTTACCAGGGGAATATTGATTTTCTTACTTATATTAAAAAATTTCAAGTCATCTTAATCCAGGAAACTTGGGCTTAAAGATAGTCTCAAGTTGGAGCATTACGGAGCCTTTTGTGTCCTGGCCATATCAGTAAGATATAGGGGCACCTTTGTGGTAGTTTGGGGTGTTTTATTTCTGAGAGTTTGGAGGTAAATATAGTAACCGAAACCAACTTTCCTCCCCTTGCTCTGGAGCTGGTATTAAGGTATGGCCTCCATTCGATAATTGCATTGACTGCTTATGCCCCCCTCCCCTGTAATGTGCGTTCGTTCGATCCTAAGGTGTGGAATAGTTTGGAAAGCTTTATTGAGGATCTGCTGATTAAGCACCCTAAGGCCCTATTTATGCTGATAGGGGACTTTAATGCAAGGCTGGGGTCTGATGATGAAGTGCTTGCCCTGCACTGTGAATTTTCGGCCTTTGCTCCCAAAGATAGGCTAAACCCCAGAATATCCAAGGATAAGAAAATAAATTCTTCTGGCATTAGATTTGCGAATCTTATTTCTGGATTACAACTACATGTTATCAATGGCTCTGGGTTTAGTGATGGCCCAGGTGAATACAACTTTGTAGGGCCTCAAGCATCAAGTGTAGTGGACTATGCAGTTGTATCATCAAATGTCCTGGCGGTTGTTAGAGATTTTGCAGTAGGCTCCTGCTTAATGACTGGCATCTGCCACTGACCTTGTTCCTTCATCTCCCCGGGAGACACCAGTTTCTTCCTAGCTTGGCCTTTACAAACCCAGTCTCAGTAGACCAGCACTGTCTGGCTAAATGGAATTCGCAACTTGCTGCATCTCTTGATTCTTTATTAAAAGGGGGGTACTGCTCCAATATTAAGGAGACAATAGTGGGGAGGGAGGCTGACCAGCTGGTTCTTGATGCCTATAACACCTTTAACTCCCATATTTACCAACATATTAAGGGTATGTTGGACTCTAACTCTAACTTCGGGAACAACAAAGCCAAAAATCAGGTATGGTTTGATCAAGACTGTAGAAATGCTTGGGGAAAAGTAAAAACTGTCTATCGGGAGTACCAAGTGAGTTCCCTATCTTTTCTGGCAATTGATTAATTCTTTTTTAAAAAGGAGTACAAGGATCTGATTAGAGCAAAGAAATGCTTATATATATAGAAAAGGTGGCTGACCCTCCTGGAAGCCAGCGAATCTAAAGATGCCAAGAAATTCTGGCGATTGATCAATGGCTCCATGTGGAAAGAGAGGTGTGATTGGTCTCTCCAGGTTCCTCCCAATTATTGGGCGGAATTTTTCAGCTCTACGTATCTGAGTCCTGATCTGTCCACATAACCTTCGTTTACACTTGCCGAAATAGAGAATTTACCAACTTGGCCAAATGTAAACAAGTTTGAGGTAGTCACAATTATAGGGACCTTTAAAAATAATAAAGCCCTGGGCCCAGACCTGGTGCAAATTGAATTTATAAAAGCACACGTGGATTGGTGGGTCCCTGTACTTACTGCTTTATTCTCAGTTATAAATAATTCAGGGACAATCCCAGTGCTATAGTAATCCCGATCTATAAGAAAGGTCCACGCTCAAATCAAGCAAATTATAGGCAAATTAGCCTCCTAAGTGTCATTAGCAAGGTATATGCCAAACTATTATTAAATAGATTAACATCATGGACAAACCAAACTAGTATACTCTGCCTAGAACAGGATGGCTTTCAGAAGGGACAAACTACTGTCGAGTAGTGCTTGATACTCCTCCATTTAATAGAGAAGTATAGGGCATTAAATGGGAAATTCTTTGTAGCCTTCTTGGATCTTAAGGCCGCCTTTGACTCGGTCAATAGGTTACGCTTGTGGGATAAGCTAGAGAGAACATCTATAGACAGGAGGCTACTTTTCCTTATTCAGAGACTTTATGCTGACTCCTCTCTGATGGTCAAGATCGATAATGAGGGACATACTACGGGCAACATTGGAGTGGATCAAGTGTCAGACAAGGTTCTGTCTTAGCACCAGCGTTATTCAACCTCTATATAAATGATGCAATCCCTCTTGTGGCCCAATCTCAGTTTTTCTCCCCGAAATTGGCTTCCAGAGTGATGGGTGGTCTTCTGTACTCTGACAACCTTGATTTGCTTTCCCAAACACGTATAGGTTTGCTCAGGCAGTAAAAGGCCTTTTCTCGTTACTGTACCAATAACAAATTGGTTATCAACTTTAATAAATCAAAAATTGTGGTCTTTTTCAGAAGTCATAAGATCTATAACTGGTTGATAGATGGGCAAACTTTTCAACAGTTAAAATCTTTCAAGTACCTAGGAATTTATTTTCATGCAGCTGGTACATGGAGAACCCACAATCAGAAAACACTTGCCGCACCTAAAGGTGCTATGCAAGCTATCTTGAGGTACTTTGTAGGGACAGGAAGGAAGAGGATTGACCTGGCTGTGAAGGTTTTTAACAGTAAGGTCAAGGCAAGCTTCCTTTATGGGGCAGAGCTTTGGGCTCCCCTCACTGACTTAAATATGAACGTACTACAGTCACGTTTTCTGCAAGGTCTGTTGAGGGTTCAAATGGGTACCCCCATGACTGCTATCAGATTAGAGCTAGGATTATGGAGCTGGTCAACAATAGCTTGGGAACTCACCTTTAAATTCTGGCTTAGGATAATTAGATGCAACAATAGGGGGTTGGTCAAATTTATGTTGGAAGATAACTATAGGAGTCAATTGATGAATGCTATCGATAACCAGCTGTCAGAGTTGGGGTTTTCGCAAGTTTATCTTGCTAGTAAAAACACAATGGTTGCTAGGGCCGAGATTCTTTTAAGAATCCAAGACATCCAAAGGCAGGTGAACCTAGCCAGAGTAAGAACTTCCCCACACATGACCAATTATGTATCATGAGTTCCCGATCAAGGGGAAATGGCTAAATATTTGTCAACATCTCTCACATTTAGGGAGAAGCATTTATTTTTGTGTGCCCACTTAAATGCGCTACCCTCAAAAGTGCTGGAGGGATGCTGTTGTGCCCAAACCTATGGTGATTGTCTTTGTCCTTATGATAATTTGATCACGGAATCTACACAACATATTCTTTTTGACTGTCATTTGTATGATCATTCACGCAAGGAACTTCTTTCTTCCTTTTTGGACAAATTACCAGATAGAACAGATCACTGTTTGTTGGAGATTGCTTTATGTGATACTTCTTCGGAAGTGACGCAAGCCGTCTCCAAATTTTGGATGCTAGCTCTTAATTTGAGGCTCCTTTTCTTGGAATCAAAACTAATTTGAATGTATGAGTATCGGGATCATGACAGTTTTATCTTTTGTTATTTTCTTTGGAGTTGAACAGGACAAATTTTTGCGTCTGTTTTTTGTGTGTTTTGTGTTCTGTGTTGTTGTATTTTGTTTGTATTATTATTATTTTGGCAATGGCCTATGTCTACGCCTAATAAATGAAACTAAACTTATAACTCTCTGACTTTAGCTGATTCAAAATAAGACAAATGATAGCTGCTCCGGCTGAATTAGGGATGTTGATATTTCTGCCCTAGGAATAAACGAAAAGAAAATGAAAAAGAAGGAGGTTTTCAAATATTTCTTCTGATTCAGGTAATTAGAGAAGTAACTTCATATTTTCAGCAAGAGAGAACTTGAATTAGGGATGGGTGAACAGAACCGAGTTCGGAAATTTGGTTTGGTTCAGTTCAGTTCAGTTCAGTTCAGAAATTCGGTTTGGTTCAGCAGTTCAGTTCGGTTAACCAAACTATTTGAGTTCAGTCTGAACTCCGAACTTCCGAACAAAGTTCAGAAATTCAAACCCCATTGAACTAATTGGAATATTATCTTTTAGGGATGGGTGAACAGAGCCGAGTTCGGAAATTCTTTTCGAAAATCGGGTTCAGTTTGGAAGTTCGGTTCGGTTGACTGAACTGGTCGAGTTCGGTCCGAACTTCCAAACCGCGTTTGCCCATCCCTAACTTGAATCAAAGAACTTAATAAATTATGCATATCTCTGTTTATGATGTACCCCGTCATTTGGGAATGGATGAATTCTGAGAGTCTTCAATTCAGCAGGAAGATTTCAAAGTCCTGCAAGTTCCTGCTGGTGAGAACCAGGGGTGGGCAAGCTGTGGCTCAGAAAAACCCTCAAGCAGTTCTTGGGCAATTCAAGTGCCGCTGTCAGCCAGAGCTCAACCGGGGCCACCCCGTGGCCTTAATGGCCTTGTGTTTTACTTCATTGCAGCCCAATTACAGCCGCTAATCAGAATCTCTGTAGCCAAGACCACAGAGCAGTAGCCCTACATTGGTTCCAGTGCAACCCTGCACTATGTATTTTTCATAAGCGTCCTATTTTAAAGAAGAGTGGCCACCCTACCTATTAACCAATCATGAAGCAGATAATTTTGTGTGGGTACACATATATATATATATATATATATATATGTATATATATATATATAACTTTCCATTTTATTGCCCATTTGCTAAACATTACATTGCTTTTTTCTTACGTGACTTTCACTGAGGTTACAGTTTTTCTTTATCTTTTAACGGTTTTCTGAGCCATTATGCATGTCATCCCTTCCTCTCTTCCCTCTCCTCTCCCTCCTTCCCCCTTGCCACCACCTCCAATGTCCCCTTCATTCCTCCCTGCCTTGTCCCACACTTTTACTCCCCCCCCCATTTTACCCTTGTTACAACATATAATCAAATAAGCAGGTCATCCTCTATTTCTGATGGTTGCATGTATTCCATGAATTTGAACCATTTAACACTGAAATCTTTGGTTTTTTCTCTGTGTGTGGCTGAGGCTTTCTCCATTGAAAAGAGGTACCATAGATTATTCATCCAATGATTGATTGTTGGTGTCTTTTCCTCTTTCCAAAATTGGAGTATGGTCTTTATGGCTGCTGTCATGAGAGTGGTACAGATGGGTATATTATATTGTATTATCTCTGTTTGTGTGTATACTCTAGTAGCACTGTCTCAGGGCGGTATGGTATAATTATTCATACACTCATTTTCAGATTAGTCCAAACTGCTGACCAAAATTCTAGGGATGGGTGAACGCGGTTCGGAGTTCGGCCCAAACTCGGCCTGTTCAGATGACCGAACCCGAACCCGAACCAACCGGACCGAACCTGATTACGAACTCTGAAACAACCAACCAGTTCGGTCAGTTCGGATCGCGTTCAGGCGGGAGAAACGTGACCACAGCCAGTTGGTGACCCACTGCCTGACACAGGCAGGCACAGGGAGGGGGGAGGTCAGCTGAGGAGCAGACCTCCAGGCACCAGGGGTGGAGAGGCAGCCTGCCCAATCACCATCCCTTTTCTCCTCAGACCACTGGCTTCGCAGTCTGCTATTGGCCACGGGCTAGGCTGCATGGAGCCAATGGGGCTTGCAGGGAGGCAGGCGCA
>QEPC01010447.1:854020-882785 GCA_003113815.1 Sphenodon punctatus
CTTTTTTTTAACAAAAATCCAGGCTGGGCAGGGTGGGTGGGGGGTGTCCCCCCTTCCACCCGCGCAGCTTGGACTAGGGGAATTGTTTTTTTTTTTACTTTTTTGGTGGGACTTACATTGCAGCCATTCATTTAAATGGCTGCAATGTAAAAAAATCCGGTACCCGGAATCCGGTAACGGGACCGGATTTACCGGGTTGAATACGATAATGCTGGTACGCCCAGTACCGGCATTATCGGATACCAGATTTACCGGCACGCCCCCCCCTAGTAAACACTCCCTGCGTGGCTTTTCTTTCAACACGGGGCTCAGGAGGCGCTTTTCAGCACCTTGTTTAAAAGCAGTGTCAGTGACTACCCTAGGCCAATTTAGGTCTGTTGGGGCCCTGGCCACACTCCCCAGGCAATGTGTGGACTTTGGGGAAAGGAGAAGGGGATTAACCTTTTTGGTCCCTTTTGGCTCATGTTTGGCCCAGGGATCTTTAAGACCAGGTAAGGCTTCCATGTCCATGCCCCTCCCCCTTCTGCCCTCAAGTAGGTCCCCATTCATCCTGTGTCATATGAATTCCATTGTGAGAGTGTGGGGAACTTTCATTGTGTGTCTAAGCTACTCACTTGGCTCCCTATGTTCTTTCCCAAAACTTTCCACTTTAATGCACTGACCCCCCCCTCCCCACCTTCTCCAGTTCTGCTCCATTGTCCCTTTAATTGTCATGAATTTGTACTTTTAACTTCATGCAAATGTATGCAAATTAACCAACCCAAGCAGTTATGCTGTTTTTAAAAAAATCCAGCCCACCTGGAAAATTAATTAAATAACACTGCCCATTCCCTGAGCTGATGTTCCAGTTACTTTTCAGTTGAGGGTTATATACTCTCATTTATTGAAACAGAAAAGCCCTTTATTTTCAGTGTTTGTAATGGGTGCACAAGGAGTATCCTTCAGTTTGCTACACATTTTACTCCCCGTTGCAGGACAAAATTATATTCTCTAGCATGATAAATCTACGGAGTGACATTGGAAGGGTTTTTTTCCTCCCCTCCAATTCGTCCTCATGTAATTTTGGGAGTATAAAGGAAGTTTATTTTGAGGTAAAATTGGGAATCAGAAGAAATCACAAGAAGTGTTCTATGGTCGGAAAGGATGGCAGATTAACTATAGATAAGAATATCTGTCATTCGAAAAGATAGTGCAGGAGAGTAATAGACAAGGACCATTTTCTGGAAACAAATTACATTTTATTCAAAAATGTTACAGTATAGCATTCCCCCTCAAATAGTGTTATGCTCTCATTTTTGCTCCTAAGAAGTTAACACTGCTCAGAGACTCACAGTTAATACGACTCATATTATTTTGCTTCACTTAGCACAATATAAACTAGACACAATAGAGAGGTAGGTGACTGTGTTCATTATATTTCTGGCTAATTTCTATTTCTTTTTCCTGCAGTTTGCATGAAGAGCTTAACATGTGCTGTTTCTTTTTAAGCTGGTAAGTTCCTGTCAACCTGTGAATAAAGACAATATTTGTTGCACCAATGTACTTGATGAACAAAGACCACAATTCATTCTAAAGTTACTTTTTGCAATTGATTCTTCACCACTGAAAAAAAATATTCAGTGGGCTAAATGCCCCCTCACTTCCCTTAAAATCTTTGTTGGGGTGTGATGTCATGCTGTGGAAAGTTGTAAGAACAGGCCCAGTGGGCCCTTAGTGGGTCAACAGTGTACCTATGCCTGGCTAGAGCCAAATCAAGTACCTGCAAAACTGGGTACCGGACCGGTATACCCATTAAAATAATGGCACCTGACCCGACCTGGTAACACCGTTTAGTGTTTGACTGGCTACCTGATTTACTGTTTTTACCAAGTTCTAGTACTGATTTACGAACTTCTGTTACTGATTTACTGTCTTCCAGTACTGATTTACCGTCTTCCAGTAACAAATTTCTAGTTTGCAGAACTGATTTTCCACGGACAGAAAATGAACTCCAATGGGTTATTGTCTTATTTGATTTCACCCTAAGGAGGAAATTTGTTTGCTGTTTGCCTATAAAAAAAAGGAAGGCAAATTTGACAGTGCAAATATTTACTGTTGCCTGGTGATTTTCTACAGAGGGTATCCCTAGAAGTGTGTGCTCACTGCAAATTAACAAAATGGTGATTCTTCCATGGCAAATTCTCAATTTGCTGCTAATTTGATGAACTGCTCCAAGAAGATGCCTCGACTGTCCTATCATTCTGGATCCCCATTGTCTCTGTAACTAATTTAAGTATGTGTACCTGAAATTTCTCAACTTCATGAATGTATCCCTGTCTCTTTCCATCTCCTTTCTCTCCTCCCCATTGTCCATCCTAGATTGGAAGGGATACAAGGGATTCCCTACCTTGTAGGGAAGGGAGTCATGCTGAAATGAATACTCTTTGAAATGGGTTTACCTGTTGAATATGCACTTTTCAACCTGCCATTTGCCAATCAAATAACAGGCACTATGTGCATAGTATCTGGTTTGGATATAAAATGGGGGTGGCGGGGAGTAAGAGAGTGTGTGTGTAAGTAGATGTGCACCAATTGTGTAAGTCAACTGATAGAAAGGGACTAGGGCAAACTATCTGCCTGAAAGCAGAGCTGCTGTGCCACAGCAGAAAGGCCCCTTTAAGGCTCTAACTGTATTCCCTTTATATGACCATTCATGGACTGTCCATCTCCATGACTCAAGTGGGTCCGGGACTCCAGCAATTGGTTCAGTAATTCTGATGGTAGACTGCTAGACAATAAATGGAAAGGTGAGCTGGCCCGGCCCCTGACTGATTGGGGGAGAGGGGGGCAGGGACAAAAACGCAGCTTGGCTTCAGGGTTGCCGTAGGCAATTAAACTGTATATATAAACAGCACAGAACTTACCAAAAAGAGATTTTAGATTTTTAAAAATTTATTTTTATTTTTTATATTGAAAGATCATCTCCTGGTTTCATTGCTCAGGTTGGATGGTACATCCATTAGGGTGAATGGTAGCCAAGACTTCATTTAAGAAAAAACACTATAGGGTGCAGCCGCATGAGCTGCAGGGATCCGATCCCCATGTTGCCCCCATGGTGGGCAATTGCTGCTGCCACATTTTGGTCCCACAAGAAGATCTGGCCACACGGTCCGCTCCCCTGCAACCGTCAACAGCTGTTGCACACCATGCATGGGCCAAGAAGCCTAACAGCTGATCAGGGGAGGGAGGCCTAGAGGGGGATACATGTGCCCCTCTCCCCATCCCAACAAGCAGCTGATTGGGGGGAGAAGGGGCCCAAAGGGCCACGCATGCTTCTAGCCCCTCTGGGCTCCTCCACCTTCCTGATCAGCTGCTTTTTGCATGGATCAGGGGGGAGGGCAGCCCGAGAAGAGCATTCTTTCTCTTTCCAGACCCCTTCCCCCGATCAGCTCTCAGTTTGGTTGGGGGGAAGGAAGCCTGGGAAGAGGCGCACTTTTCCCATTCCCTGTAATCAGTTGATAGGTGGGGGAAGGAGCGCAGGCCCAATTCACCATTCCCACCTGGGGCAAGGCTGCACTGCCCAGCCACACGAGTTTTCCCACCTTGGGGCAGCCTTCCCCCAGTTGGGGCTTCATATTTTAATTACTAAAACGAATGGCGCTTTGTTTATTTTAGTAAATAAAAACAAAACAAAAATGCACACTCCTAAACTCCCTACTCATTTCAGCTGTAGAAAGGACTCACCTCTAGTTAACTATTGTACAGCAACCCTTTGGGTATTTTCAGACGTGACGTTGGCCGTTGGCCCCGTACCGGCACCAACGGCTTCGTTCCCCGCCGGGGTCACCCCGTAACGGCACAACAGACGTGCCGGGGGGACCCCGGTGGGGAAAGTGGGCAGGGCCGGGGCCGCACGGCGCAACGTGCGGCCGCGCGGCCCCGCCCCCTCCACGCACCCCGCCGCCCGCCCTCCGAGGAGACGGGCGGGCGGCGGGGCCAATGCGGCCACCGCGGCCACACGATCGTGCCACGGCCAGACGTTACTTTTCCTTGGCCACGGCCCGGGGTCCGTTTGACCACGCTTCCCGGGACCTTCCCCCGGCTAGCCCGGGAAGCGTGGTTCAAACGAACCCCATGTGCCGATTGACCGTGGCCAACATCTGGCGTGCTGTGAACAGATGTACGGGACACGGTGACCACAGGTGGGTATTCACCGTGGTTCACCGTGTTCGCGTAACGTCTGAAGACACCCTTTGATGGATAGAATCATAGGGTTGAAATAGATATTTCAGATGCCATCTAGTCCAACCCCCTGCTCAATGCAGGAAATCCACAGCTATGGCATCTCTGACAGATGGCCGTCCAGCCTCTGTTTGAAAACCTTCAGTGAAGGAGAACCCACCACTTCCCTAGACATTTGTTCCACTGTCGAACAGCTCTTGCCGTTAGAAAGTTCTTCCTAATATCTAACCAAAATCTGCTTGCTCGTAATTTGAACCCAGTATTTATTTCTAATCTTGCCATCAAGGGCAACAGAAAACAAGTCTTTATTCAAACAAGTTAACAAATGAGCGATGCACAGAGTAGATTAATAATGTGGTTGCCAGCACATAACTACAACAATAACTTTGGCCAATATGTCTACACATATAGGCCATAGTCCTCAAACCACTTACTCTGGAGTAGTCCCATTGACTACTCATGACTACTCAGTTTGAAGTTTGCAGTCATAGAAAATAGCAAATGAAATCTGACAGCAACGTGTGTTGAAGTGTGTAGATGAACCATTAAACCACATGAAACTGATAAAATATTGTGTCACTTATATACAAAGCCATATGGTGTATTTTTTTTATGTTTTTCTCTTGCAACCAGCTGAAGAAATTAAACAACAAATCCTCTTCTTCAATTATTACAAGTGGCAATTAGATTATGCACATCTCTTCATTTTTTAATTATTATTTTTAGTAAAGACAGTCAGATTATTCGTCTATTCTGCTCTCATTCGTCTATTTTATTTTTAATGAAAAGCAGTAACTGCAGAGGTGCAGTCCTTGGGCTACTGTAGAAAATAATGAGAAGAAAATGTGTCATGATCCTATTAAAATGAGTGTAGCATACGGTAGCCTTGGAATGTGTCACCAGCTTATCATTAGAGGACAGTGAGAGGTAACTAATTTTCTTACTAGTTTAATCTAGAGAGATTGAGAAAAAAAAAACCTATTTGGCTAAAGGGAGTGGAAGTTGATAAAAATTTGCCAAATATATTTTAAAATAATATTTTTTCATAATTACTTTTTTGCAAATTGATAGATATGCAATACTTAAATTTTGAGTTATGGAAGTATTTAAGAATATTTTTGCCTTTAACATTTTTTATATACAATCAAAATTACAAGTGGTTCAATACTTTTACTCTTGTGAAACACCCCCCACACCCAAAATCATAAAAACTTTATTTTTTATATTGCAGAAGTTGAAATTATATATTTCTGAATTATGCTATATTTCAAAAATAAAAACATAAAACACTGACTATATAAATTATATTTTAGATATTTCTGGAAAAAAAAACATTCAAAAACCTATAACCTTATTTGAGCTAACTCTTCTAAAGTGTCTAAAACTGAGATAACACCAAATTCATTTGGAATTGATATCTCTAATGAAGCCTGACCAAATCAATATAATAATTTCCTACGCTAAACGCTTCTCCCTCAAGGTTAGGCTGAATGGGCCAATGTTGAGTCAGCATTAAGAAAGAATCCTCCTGAGTTATGGAGATGGTCAAATGCGGAATTAGGGGGTGAGTTTTAGCCATTTCTTCCTTCCAAAAAATAAGCAATATGTTAGCAAATAGATGTCATGATCCAAGGGCTTGAATTGCACATGCACACAGTTTGCACGTACAAGTAGTCCCAAGAAAAGTCCCCTGCCTCTCAATCATGTAGCTACTCAGTCATGCTTCTCTCTCTCCTGCTCATCACAGGATCAGGAGGGAGGTGACTTCCCCCACATCCCCATGTGTGCAATCCCTAATTCAAATCTTGGTCTGCGCGCACGCCTTAGGCTCACGCATAGAGTTTGGATCTGGGCTAAAGATAGTAAGAAAAATACTCTAGTCCTTCCCATAAATTGAAAGTTGTCTAATCTAAGCTCCTGTGAATGCCAAATAGCCCTCACACAAGATACTGTGATGTGATCAGTCAAGTTCAATCCACAGTCGGTGCAATGTACATTAGAACTGTTTCTCCCCACTTCAATTGTCAGTGTTGGCACAGATCATTTGATAACCTCTAACCACAGCAGTGAAGCTGAAGTTGGTGTAGAAACCACGTTAGAAGTATATTGTTCATCTTTGAAAACAGGAAGCATCAAAAGGCCGTGGACCTACATCTTTTACTTTGTTTTATAAGGAGCTCTTTGCAGCAGAGATGAAGAGTGGCTGGGTGGCTCTGGCACTGCATTAGCAGTCAGAAGAAGATGGTTCAGTTTCTAGTTCTCCCATAAAGTCTCTTCCACTGTTGAGGTGCAGCAGTGGCTGAGTGTTTAAGGCACTTGACTGCATCCCTGAAGGGTGTTGGCTCAAGTCCTGCTCAGACCCCCGCTGGATGACTCCCTCCAGTCCATCAAACTGTGAAGGGATATCTGATCCATTGCATTGTACGTGCTCGCAAGCGCTCTGAGCACTGCGGCAGGAGTGGGGGAACGCCGGCGATGCGTGTCTGCGAGGGGGCGTGGTGTCCAATTACGGAGGTTGAAGGTGCCGGCAGAGGCAGGGTAAGCTCCTGTGTTCCCCAGGGTGGGGCCTCGCTGGGTCGGGGGCTCAGGGTCTGTTATTGTGGAGCCCCCCGGCGAGGGGGCAGCCAGTAATGCCGTATGGGGCTGACAAAGTTTAAGGGATGGAGTGCAAGGATGAGTGTGGCTGGTCTGAGGTGAGAGATTATGAACGCCATCAGTGTGGCTCAATAGCTAAGTTATATAGTTCCCAAAACTATCCTGTCCTATGGTGCCTCCAAAGTTAACTGTTCTATTCATGTTTTCCTCTCTCCCATCTGCAACTGCACTGAGGGTGGGGATGAGAATGAGGGGACTGGTGGGGTTCTTTCATGCATACCAAGACTGAAGTTACACTGAAGCTTTCCCCCACAGCTAGGTATTTTTAGAGTCTTTCCCTGGTAGGGTGTATTCTCTGGTGTGTACTGAGGGGTCAGTCAGGGCACATGTAAGGGGTCTCCCTGTGTGGATTCTCTGATGTATATTGAGTGTCCCAATTTTTCCTGCAGCTTTACTCATATCCCTGGCAAATTCACGTTTTTTATCCTGAGTCGGTTCTTCTTTTTTTAACAGCAAGTATTAAAAGTGAAAGAAATCATGCATACATATAATGTTCCTTTATTTTAAAACAGACTTGAAACCTTGACCTGCCCATTTTTTCCTATCACCTGATGTAGAAATGCTACTTTTCTCCCCCCCTCCCCTTTTACATAGCTTTGCATTTTGCTCACTATAGTATGCCACCAACATTTTGTAGTTTTTCATTCTTCATACACTGGTTCTCTCCCCACATTTATTGTATGTTCTATTCCATTGATCATGTAAGTGTGAAATTTTAATGCTGTCCCTGCCCCCAAATTCACTCCTGTCTCTGCCCACCAACCAAAAAGTCTTCCAGAAGCCATGGGGCTTAAGACTTTTTTTTTAATTGGCATGATTACATTTTATTTTCTAGCATGTGAATCATACTGTTTTGCATTTAAATTATGTTGGTCTGGTCACTTAATGTTGACATGTGCATTTTCAATTATTGGCTTGGAATAAATACTGGTTGGAATAAATATTGTGTATTTCATGGCAATTAATTGTATCTGTTTGTGTAAATCATGTTGGTTCAGTTGGAGCAAATTTCCTCTTGTTTGAAATATATCACATTTTGTTTAGTTTTATTGATACCCGCATGACATGCGGGTATCAATAAAACTAATCAAAATGTGATATATAGGTTTACTTGTGAGTTACTGTATGTTAATTTCAAATTGGAAGGCATAAACTGATTGTGGTCTTCACTGGCTGAAACTATGTAGAGATTCTGAGCAGAATTACAGATGGGGGGGAGGGGGGAACGTACGTGAGGCAAAATCATGACGGAGAAACTTATGTTCTAATTCTAATTCTTTTATTTGCTGTAACCTGTCAAGGTTTTAGCATCAAAACAAGCAAACAGAATGCAGAACACACTTTCAAAGCTAATTTTCAAATAAATTCCTTATAACAAAATTGTCCTTTAAACATTTTCAAAAATTAAAGCCATTGAAACAGTCTTGGATTCAACCTTAATAGTAACATCGTTACCCCAGATCAAATATCTGTGTGAACTATACTCTCTTACGCCTAGAGAGCATAAGTTTATAGGCCAACTCTGCAACCTTTACTATAATCATCTCCTGGGTATGTGCCAATAAAAATGGTAACTTGGCTTGAATGCCCCAAAACTCTTTGTCTTTTAATAAAGTGGCTAATGCTGGTTCCCTTATCCCAGCTGTAAACTGGCATTCAGACAACTAATGTTCAGTTTTTGACTGGTTTGAGACCACAAGAGCATAGTCAAAGCTCATAAGGGATCCACACATATCTTCCTTCCAAGATTTTGGATGGCATTAGCTGTAAACGGAGTAATGCATAAGCTTTGCCCATTTCAAAGCTCTTCAGTACTGACAAATATACTTCTTTAACATGAAATAGTTTCAATTTGGGGTAAAGGGGAGCAACTTAATTTTGGTGGCACATTGTCATTTCATGTTTGGCTATATTCAAATGCTAAGAACTGGTTGCATTGTTAAGTATGAATGACCCAACTGGTGCATCAATAAATCTATGTTTTCCTTCAATGGGTAGTTAGAATCAGCCTGAAGGCATCCCTGACAACACAAATAAGGTAGTCTTTTGTGCTCCATTTCCAGAATCTTGTGCCAATAACTGATGACACATCTTTGTGCAGCTACTTTGACTGGGAGAACCCATACGTCTGCTCTCAGCAAGGAGGGAGTACCACTAGGGGTCCCCAGAATAGTTCTTAGCAACATATTCTGGAAAACCTCCATGCCATCTTTGTCTTTGAGTCTACAGCCCCATACTTCAGCTCCATATAGAGCTAGTGGAGTAAATTTGGTTCCAGTATTTTGACTGCTGGCATAAGTTGTTTCCCACCTGGTCTATTCCTAAATTTAATTACTCCTCATGTGGACTGCACCAGTTTCAGATTGGTTGTGCTTTTGCCATGAGCCCTCGGCAGAAAATATCACTCCAAGGTATCTGTAGGTCTGTACTTTTTGCGGAGGACTTGAGTCCAGATTCCAAGAGTAAGAGGCCTGTCTCTTACCAAATACAATGACTTTAGTTTTGTCATAATTAAGGGTTAAGTCATTTGCTTTACAATAATTGCTCAATGATTGTAAGAGATGCCTCATTCCAATCTGGGATGAGGAAAGGAGGACGATATCGTCTGCATACAGAAGGAGTGACAGCTGTCTTCCCCTCAAATACAATGGATGGAACCTAGGACCAGATCAAACATTCACTAAGTTATTTATAAAAAAACTAAACAAAAATGGGGCTAGAACACAGCCTTGCTTCACCCCGTTACTAGTAGGAATAAGGTCTGATAAGCGGCCATCATTAGGTAGTCTAACTGTCATCTGTATTTTGATACAGATTCCTCACTAATATCTGCAGTCTCCTATCAATATCTGTCCTACTCAATTTAAGCCATATTTATAGAATCAAATGCCTGTTTCAAGTCAACGAAGGTGGCAAACAATCTAGATTTCCTGATATGAACACATTTATTAATGAGGTGGGCTAGAACAAAACAGTGAGCAATTTTAGAAAGATCTTTCCTAAATCCCACCTGGTCCTCTGTTAAAAGGCTTGCCCTCCTCAACCCACTTTTCCAACCTTAGCAATAGAGTTTTCACATATAGTTTTGTAATTAAATGTATTAAACTAATCGGTCTGTAGTTGGTTGGAATGCTTCTATCACCTCTTTTAAATATAGGGACCACTATACTGATGTTCCGTGACTGGGGGATTATGAGAAATGTATGTGAAGCTCTGCTTCTGGGTGCAGGGGTAAAAATGACATCAGGCAATTCTCATAGATTACCGGGCTAAGGCTCAAAATCCAGCCCTCTCATTCATGAATGAAATGGCCATGAGAATTGCCTTGATGACATTTCCACCTCCCATGAGTGGGGTTTCACGTTAGTTTCCCTGCCATGATTTTGCCTCATGTAAGTCCCCTCCGCACCTCCTGCGCTTTCCTGTAATGTGGGCAAGCAGCCTCTGTATGATTGTAACAAAACACTTATTTCCACTTTAAAGATAAGGGATGCAATCCTTATGGCACTAGCCCTAGTCTTTAGTAAAGCCAGTGCTGCTCACAGAGACCGGAGTTGTTAACGTTTGAATTCCATCCAACTTCTTGTTACCTTTGGCTAAAGACACATAGGTCTTTATTTTCCTTTTATTTTGTCTGTACAAGTCATAAATAGAGGTGAAACATATCTAATTTGCTAACCATGACAATACCCAAAATTCTGGATAGCCTGTTGGGTGTCTGATATGTACACAGTTACTGAGTTGAGCACGTGATTACCTGAAATACCAAGTATTGGAATTAATAAGTTCATGATTTTCTACTTTACTGACCAATTTCAGTAACAGCAAACTGAATAACCAGTAACAGAAACCCGAAATTTCATACTGGAAACTGGATATTTGGTAGGGATGTGCAAATACCAGGGGGTTCGGCGTTCAGCATGTTCGGGGTTCGGCCAAACCTGAAACCATTCGGTTTGGCCCGAATGGGTTTGGGGGGCCCCAACCCGTCCGGGTGGAGGGGGCCCTGGTTTTTCCTTTCCCCTCCAGGCTGCACGGGTGGAAGGGGCACTGGGAAGCAACTCCCCCCCACCCTGCCACAGTCTCCTGGAATGCAGGCCTTCCAGTGCCCTGCTCAGCAGTGGTGGACACTGGCAGGAGGCGATGCCAAACCACACCCCTAGTGCCACAGTTGGGAGCCTCTGAAGTCTGTCTCCCAAAATCAGGCCTCTGCAGTTTGGGGCATGGTGATGGGCTCGGGTTGCTGCTGATGCCTGCCACTCCACTGGCACGGCCCCTGCCACTTCTGTCATGGGCCCCATTGCCCGCCTTACAGGTAGCAGACTGGCCTCTCCTGTTTCCCTTCTCCATTTCTGCTGCTGCTGCACCACTGACAGTGCTGATGGGAGGGGCAGGACATGGTGGTGACACAGCTCTCGGAGGGACATGTGGCCGGCCCTGTCCAAAGTGATGAAGGGTCTGTTGGCCTGACCACCAACAAGTGTCCCCAGTGAGCGGGTGTGTGTTCTCTATGGTGGGGGACATTTGCTTGCTGCACCTCCTGAAACTGGGGGCCAAGTTGGTGGAGCAGTTGCTTTTCATCAAGGTATCTGTCTGCTGCTGCTGCCACTGCTTCCATTGGTTCTGCTACAGGGCAATCCAATGTCTTGCCATTGCTCCACCAATGCCTATCAACCTGCAGTGCCCGGCCAAGTAGAGGTGCCAGGCCAGCCACCGAGCCCCAAGTCTCCCTGGCGTCTGCTGCTGCTGCTGCCACTGGTTTCAGATGGCCAGCCCTGGTGCCACAGGCACCCCATGGGGCCAAGCGCCAAGCCTGCCTGCCTGGGCAACCCAGGGTGCCAAGCGTCAAGCTTTTCTGATCTCTGCTGCTGGTGCTGCTGCTGTGGTGCTTCTGGGTCTCCGATGGCCAGCCCTGGTGTCACAGGGGCCAAGTACCGAGCCTGCCTTCCTGGGAAATCTGGGGTGCCAAGCCTTCCTGGTCTCTGCTGCTGCTGGGTCTCCAACAGCCTGCCATGCCACCCTGGACCCCCCTGGGTGTCCCTGGAGCACTGCAAGCCTCCGGCGGGTCTGAACTCCGCTGAACATTCGGTGGGACCGAACTGCCAGACCGAACCCGTGAATCCAAACTAGGTTTCCGGGCCGAACAACCAGACGACCGAACATCCAAACCCCGTTCTGTTCACACATCCCTATTTAGGAATAACTCTAGTGACATAAATGAGATGCATAGGTGTAAACACAGTATAAGAGATATTAGAATAAAGCCCTACATCGTTTGTTCCTAACTTTGTGCGTGTATGTCCCCATTTTCAGAATGAAATATAGTTCTGTGACACCAGTCAGCAACAAAGGCATACAAAATATTTCAAATATCACTTGAATTTTGACATCCTTGACAGATGATGCCATCTGCTCTCTTTGGGCCTCAATACACAGTTTAGAAATCTCTGCCTATACAGTTACCCTAGCGTAATCCTTCCATCTATGTTTCTAGATGGTAACAGCCACTTTCAATGTTCAAACCCCCACCACAAACCACTCTACGAATATATACCTGCTGTTTAATGTGTCAGAGGCCTCTAGGTTTGTCAACAAATCTATTTTTTTTACCCTCTCTCCAAATTATACTGAAAAAAGAAGAGTCAAAAACAGATTAATACAGTACACTTATCAAACCCTTGACCAAGGTCCTATGGAGCATCCAAGTTGCTGTGTACAAAGCCAGAAAAAAATGGTGTTACTTGTTTCAATGATCTAATTTACTGGCTCCAGGTTCCCACCAGACAAGAGGACACTACTTTGTGACAACCCACATCCTGGATCCAGAGAAACTCACAGTTTACACAGGTAAGCCTTTCTCAACAGTAGCGGTAAGCTTCACCTATCGCCAGTAGGGGATGTTTGATGTCATCTTTCTCTGCTCATTTCCCTCTTCCGGCTGCCCAACGTGAGTCTGGTTCTTCACCTCAGTGAAGATCTTGTCAGTACACTCGCATCTGTACTGATGTTTCTTAGCTCAGCTCCTAAAGTGTGTTTCAAATGATATCTTTTATTGGACCAACTGTTGTTGACTGCTGGTGGTGGTGATGGTGTTGTTTTCACCAACAATAGTTGGTCCAATAAAAGATATCATTTGAACCGCTTTGTCTCTCTGTCACTTGGGACCAACGCAGTGACCACACTAAAGTGTGTAAGACCCTTCTCCACAGTTGTCCCAGTAATTCAGCTCACTTGTAATGGTCAACTCTCTCAGCACATGCTTGCTACTAGCAGGATCTTTGGCTTATGCAGTTCCAGATGAAAGACAGAACCTTGTGTTTCCCCTTGCTTTGGTATTCAAAAGATTACACACAAGCACCCTACACAGCACTTACTCTCTTACTCCAAAGATCTGCAAGTACAATTTACATTATAGTAACTATCGGAAACCATTTGCTAACAAAGACAAATCCTTAGTTAACTCATTAACTATATGTCATTGCCTAAAATGTCAAAAGTAAAGCAAAACAGTTGCTTTATATTAATATTTTAGGAATAATCGGGTTGTTTTAATATGCATGAAGCATATGCAAATGTCAACCTATGATTTCTGCAATGAGCTCCTACAGCTTCTCCAATACTTTACCTCCCAAATCCTGACCATGTCATCAAGTTTACATTGGTTATGCATGCCCTAAACTGTATGAATCCTATGTAAATAAAAGGGCTGTAGCTGGTGTTAATGACTGTCTGACAGCTTTGTATGAATGACTGGATTCTAATTTAGCAAGAACTGCAAAATTACAGAAAAGAGATTCTTGCCTGCTGCCCTACAAGTTATTGTGCATTCTGAGAGTCTTATGCCACTCAATATAAGCTGCAAAATCCCATTACAACTGCATGAATATACGGCTTCACACTGTTAATTTCCTGCAGCAATCGCACAGCAGATATGGATTATTAATACAGTAACAGGATTACATGCCAGATAGCGACTAGCCCACCATGCTACTTTACCACCCATTAGTGAAAGTCATGCTGCTAATAGATGAGCAATTTCACTGGAATGTTGTAAACCAGCACTTTATTTTACCTCGTAGGATTTCCCAGCTCTGGAAATAAGAAATCAGGAGAGGATGTCTTCTATGGATTGCAGGATCCAATGGGTCCAATGGGTGCCATTGGTGAAAATCAAAAACTCCAAAGTAAGAAGGGATCACCAGGTAATCTAATGAGAACAACAAGCCATCAGATCCTATCTTGCTTCCCCAAACTCAAAACTTCATACTACCCTCAGAACCTTATTATAATGTGTCCAAGAAGAGGGTCCTTGTTCATCAATGCCAGGGTCCTCTGATATGAAAGGAGTGAATTAGCAAGCTATACCCAAATCCACCCAGATGGCACTAGTGACTCGCATCCAGAGGAATTGAAAAACCTCCATGTTCACCTGTCAGTTGAATCCAGAGGAAAATGACTTCCTACCCAGGGCTTAAATTGTGCTGGATATTGCAAAGGTCCAGCCTCAGTACCCATTCCACACACTATCATTGCTGCTTTTGCAACAACTCATCCATGGCTCTTTCAGGGGCCATGAGCTAGTGCATGGGGAGTCAACACATGATGAGGTCCAGGGAAACATGGTGGGAGAGTTTGTGCGGGATCAAGTCTGGAGAGTGGGTGGCAGGATCATGTTCCAAGGTCCTAGAGATAGTGCGGGATTGGGTCTAAGGTCCAAGTCTGCAGGCATAGACAAGTAAGGACTGTACAAGTTGTGGCAGGACTGGATAGGATAAGGCAAGACAGATCAGGCAGGAGGACTAGACTGGACAAGTGTGGAGAAGAGTGGATCCGGTACACCAGGGAGTGTCTTCAGGGAAGTAGTGGGTTAGGAGACCTCCTCCCAGCATGGCAGGAAAGGCTCTGTGTAAAGTGGTGTGCTTCTCTCCACTCCTAGGACCAGTTGCTGAGATGCCCTAGAGGTGGAGCATGTGGGAGGGGTCCTGCTAGATGGCATAAAGTTGATGCCTGGACCAAGTTGATCCACCCCAATGTATGCACCATTGCTGCCTCTGAATTTGGTGACCAGCCGTTATCACCTGAACAAATAATGCCAACCAAACAAATTTTTTTTTTTGGGGGGGGGGGGAGTTTGTTTTCCAACCACTGCAGGCAACTAAGGCCGCTTTTAGACAAGTGGCGCGCAATTGCGCATAATTTGAAACGTCTGCCTGTTGTAATTAGACAAGATGGAAGTGGGGTATTATGCTCATATTTTGGCGGTGGCACATTTTTAAAGTCCGCGAATTGTCACAATCGAGCTATTTAATTCGTGGACTTTAAAAATCACATGCCGCTCATCTAAAAGTGCCCTAATTGAAGCATTAGATCCAAAGTAATACTACTTTAATATGGACAAGCTCATCCTACAACTTTACTTCTAAGTCTTTGTAACAAAGTGGCTTCTAGGGCTGGTATCTCTTCCAACTTCAGGTTTCCAAATTCAAGCTAATGGAAATTAATAGAAGTTGTGTTCTGTCAAAAAAGAGATTATGCCAGAGACAGCTTGAGAGACATTTTCAAACCTAAGTTCTTATGGGAGACTGTTTGGAACATGTTATTACCTCTTTTAATTCTTGTAGCAAGTAAGAGTTGGGTGAATGCTGCCGTTGTTTCTCCATTCAGTCTATTGGCTCACCAGGCGGGTGGGCAGAGTGGAAGTACTAGACTGGGGCAAGAAAGGTATGGTTTGTTAGGTTAGTCATGGAGCAAACAGCCCAGGTCAGAGATGTCTCCAGCAGCTGGCCTCTTTCTTTTTTTAAAAAAATGGGATATATTACTATCTTGAAAGATTTTCTTTCTCCTTCAGGACAGCAATAGGCAAATGTCCAAAGAAAATTAGGATGGTCATGAATATGAACCTTACCTAAATGAGACAAGGTGTGGGAGTGGTCCGTGATTGGTGCAAGGAGCAGATGCGTGGGCTCCATGCATGAAGGAATGCTTCAAACAAGCGACTTCATGCATAGCTGCCCCATTCATGCACCTCCCACCCCGTCCCTGCACGGGGCACAATGACTTTTCCTAAAGTGCCCCATGCGTGGACGGGGTGGGAGGTACATGGATCATGGGAATGTACACCCCAACACACCCATATTCAAATGAGACCTCCCCCATGTGGGTGGTGAGTGTCCATGCATGGGGGTGTCTCTTTTTAAAACACCCCATGATTCTACATTAACATGGGGGAAAGACTTGACAGCAAGCAGGTAAATAAATTGAAGAAAACATCGTGTGTCTCTGAAAATATTTTCACAAATGTTTTCATCGATCACCAAATAAAAACAATGAAAAAAGAATCACGATTCTGCTTGCCAGCCAACACCAGTTGTGTAATACTCCCTGATTTTGCACAAAGAATACAACACACTATTCTTTGCACAAATGGATCTTCCATCAGCACTTTTATAAAGAAAGGCCACCCTAATATTAACTTCACTGTGAGTAATTTTGGTAACAATAATATAGTTAAACATAGTCAATTATCAGGAAGGCATTTTTTCATGCAAATCCAAGTCATGGCTGCTTATAGAGCTGTAGAATCCTTTATTCCAAATTAGACAGAAAAACAAAAACATGACACAAGGAGGTTTTCAGTTCTCCATGCTTAAGCTAGTTCATTAGCTACCTGATGAAATGTTTCAGGACCATCTATCAGTCTGGCATTCTCCAACACATAGAGAGATTTTAACAAAGACTGGTTTGTCATTATCTTTGCAACTTCAGTCTAATCACCTGATGTTATCAAGATATAACAAGTGCTACTAAGATGTTTTGCTCTTGCATTTTTTATCTCAAACGAAGTATTTTCTATTGAACTGCTTGAAAATTAAGGCTCAGTTCTTCCATACGTTTCAACAGACATAGATCCATTAGCATCTATACAACTAAGCTGAGTTGCACAAAGTGCTCAGCTTTTGTATGGCGCTGAACTGTGGTTTCCTAAATTGTGCCCAAACCTTGATTCCGTCCAGTCAAAATTTTTGCAGAGTCTTATTGGGGCACCAAATAGCACCCCAGCTGCTGACATTAGATTGGAGACAGGCCAATGTTCTTGGATGTATTTTGCATGGTGCCAGTCATTGAAGCTATGGCACAAAATTCAACGAACTCCGAAAGGGTTGGCAAAATGGATGCTGTTGGATCCATTTAAGGATATATGGACAAACAGTATAGATATCCCATTGGCCAAATTGGGCTTCTCCTTGGCATACTTGGCTGAGAGGGACCCCCTCCTAGTGAGAGCAGAGATTTTGATGAGATTGTCAGATATAAATACACTATCTGAAATAGCGGCTATTAGGAATTCTTCACATATGAGGGGCTTCCTCCCTCTATTATCGCAAGCATGGATTACCCCAGATTACTTATTGGACAATTATCCTAGTAGAGGGGAAAGGCTCTTCTTGGCAGCAAGAATGCATGCCCTCCCAAACAAGGTTTTGGATGGTAGATTTGCAGGGATTCCATTTGAATGTAGACTGTGTCCATTTGATATGCAGGAGGTCGAAACTACGGATCATATTTTGTTCTGCTGAAAGTTATATGAGCCTTTGAGAGAACAATGCCTGGTTAGTGGTTACATTAATAAGTAGGTTTCCCGGGAGAACTCACATCTTTTTGATGGAGATGGATTTAAGAGATCAGGAACCTGAGGTTACCTCGCAGGTGATTACTAGGGGTGGGACTTGGGGCAAAAAAACGGTTACCGGTTTACAAAAAATCAGTTTACCGGATTAAAACCGGTATACCGGTACCGGTTTTTTCCCATTGATTTCAATGGGGAACTGTCCCCATTGAAATCAATGAAAAAAAAACCCAATAGCTCCCCCCTCCCAAGCTGCACGGGTGGAAGGGGGGGAACACCCCCCACTCACCCTGTGCAGCCTGGATTTTTTAAAATTTAATTTTAACCTAAAGTGACCCAGAACCCACACCAGTAGGTACTAGACGATCCCTGGGGTGGGGGATGGTTTAACACCCCCCACCCCAGGGATCGCCCTACCCCCCACCCAGGGATTGCCTTACTTGTGCTCCAGGCGGCGGCAGCAGCACAGTGTGGGTCTGGCTACAGTGCTAGTGGCTGGTTTCAGTGATTCACTAGGCCTTCCGGGGAAACCCGGAAGTTTCCTGGAAGGCCTAGTGAAGCGCTGAAGCCAGCCACTAGCGCTGAAGCTGGACCCACACCATGCTGCTGCTGCTGCCGCCACTGCCACCGCCGCTCAGAGGGCAAGTAAGACAATCTGGGTGGGGGGGTAGGGCGATCCCTGGGGTGGGGTTAAACCACCCCCACCCCAGGGATTGCCTAGTACCTGCTGGTGCGGGCTCTGGATCACCGCCGCCAGCATGGCAGCAGCCTGAAGTCTGCACTAGCAGCCGGACTAAGGGTTAAAATTAAATTTAAAAAAATCCAGGCTGGGCAGGGTGGGTGGGGGTGTCCCCCCTTCCACCCACGCAGCCTGGATGGGGGAGGGAAAGTGGTGGGTTTGGGTTGTTTTTTTTAACATTGCAGCCATTAATTTCAATGACCGTAATGTAAAAAATTTGGCATGGGGAACTGGTACCAGTACCCCAGATTACCGCGTTAATCCAAAACTGCCGGTACAGCAAAATACCGGCAGTTTCAGATACCGGGGGAACCGAAATTCCCACCCCTAGTGATTACCTTCCTAATAGGGGCTATTGAATATAGCAAGAGATTCCTGGAATTTAAATATCCTTTTGTCTCATTTTAAAATAATAATCTGTTGAGCCATGACACCATGTAAATTAAGTGGGTTTTTGGTTTTGGGGGAATGAATCTGTTTTATCCTTTGAGTGTATTATTTCCTTGATTTATTTTATTATTGTATTCTTTAGGTAGTTAATATTTTTAGATGCATTATCCTTATTTGTATTATTTTAATGGATATTGTTAAATGTGCTACTGAATGGATGATTATTCCCTTGGCTATAATTGTAATTTTATTTATTGGGAACTTTTTCTTATGTATACTTTGTAAATTGGTTATGACCGTATGGCTACACCTTAATAAATTGAATTGAATTGAGTTGCAAAAATGGCAGAATTTGGGTGTTTTCAGACATGACGGAGGCCCACATTTCTGTGTTTTGACACGAGTGGAAATGCAGGCTACCGTCATGTTAGAAACTGCCACCGGAGGTTAGCCTGAGCCGTTCCCCAGGTGGTGTTGGCACTTAGCCTGGGCTGTGATATGGGGATTCCCCAACTCACAGACCAAGCCCGGACTAAGTGCCAACATTACCCAGAAAACATCTGCCTGACTAGGTGTAAAATGTGCCATAATGTTTGTATGGTCACTTTACCTACTGTGGTCTGGGCTGGCAGCAGGGGCTGGGCACCATGATGGCCATCATTGATCACCATTGCTGCCCATCAGTTGGGAGGAGGGGGGGTGAGTGGGCCGCTCCATGTAGCATGCAGGTGGGGACGCATGTCCATGCATCTTCCCATCCCCTCCTTGTCCCGGCCACCATAATGTTTGCTCGGTGGCCAGGTCAAGTCCAAGCCGGAGTGATGGCTTGCACTACTGCCCAGAGAAGTCCATGGTGTTGGTGGTACTCATCATGATTGTTTCCACCCTTTATAATAGATCATTTTAACAATTAAACCAGAGAGTAAATAGGTCAGATAAATTAGCATCCAACTTACCTTGTTTCTCTACCTTCTGGTATGCTGCAAAATCTGATGTTGTGGTGATGTTGTTAAAACACGAGTGGATTGTGAAGAACTGTAGGAGGATCTAGCAAGACTGGGTAACTTTGGCATCTAAATGATAGATGGAATTTAATGTGGACAAGTGCAAAGTGATAAGGACTAAAACTTGCCCTCACACTCTTGCAAAATCTCTGTGAGAATGACTTCTCACCGAGATTTGTGAGAATGAGAATGGGTAGAGAATCGACCAATTCTTGACCTGTTTTTTTTTTTGCAAAACTCATGCGGCCATAAACCAGCACTGTTCATGCACATAATGACCACTGTGGCCATTCTGCACACGCATAGCCCACGATTTTGCATATGTGCATAGCATTTTTAGGGTTTCGAGAATATTGATTCTCAAAACACTCAGTGTAGGCCATTTTTCTTATGTGCAGAACAGATATGAGATTTTCGAGAAAATCATGAGATCCTTGAAAATCGCAGTGAAATCTTCTGAGATCTCACCGGGGGGCTGTGAGAATTTCACATATTCTCACAAGAACACGAAATATTCTCGTTTCACATAGGAAAAAATAATCTAAACTTTATGTACACAATGTTGGGTTCTAAATGAGGAGTTACCAGTCAGGAAAAGGACCTTGGAGCCATTGTGGTCAATACACTGAAATCTTCAGCTCTGTGTGTGGTGGGCATCAAAAAAGTAAACAGAATGCTAGGAATTATTCATATGAGGAGAGAGAAAAAAACTGAATATCATAATGGGGCCAATCCCATGTCCTGCATGTGCCACATGATACACACACACGTGCACATATGCGCAACCCATGTGCATGCCCATTGTGGGAACATTGTGCCACACGCAAACTCTGCAGGACCCATGCAGAACCCACGTGCAGGAGGTTTAGGATTGCAGCCATTGCCTCTAAATAAATCTATGGTGTGACCACACCTTGAGTACTGTGTGCAGTTCTGGTACTTCCCATCGTAACAAAGATATAGTAAAAATAGAGAAAGGTACAGAGAAAGGCAACAAAAATGATAAAGTATATGGAACATTTCCTCTATGAAGTAAGGCTAGAAAGATAAGATTACTGCTCTTCAGCCTGCAGAAGACACGAGGGGAGGGGATGGGATATGATAGACGTTTATAAAATCATGAATGGTGTAGAATGAGTAAATAGGGATGATTATTTCTCCTCTTAAATACTACTAGAACTAGAGTACACTCCAAGAAACTAACCTGAAGTAAATTTAAAATGAATTAACTAAAAGCACAATTAAGTCATGGAATTTGTTTCCAGAGGAGGTGGTCAGGGCCAGTAGTATAGTTGGGTTTAAAAAAGGATTGGACAAGTTTCTGGAGGGTAGGTCCTTTAGCAACTATTAGCCAGGTCGGTTTGGAGAAATGTAACCTCTTACTGTTCGGATCTGGGAGCGAACAACAAGAAGTGGATCGCCCGATTGTGACCTGTTGGGTACTTCTCCCTGAAGAAACCAAGACTGGCCACTGTCCAACACAGATGCTGGGCTCAATGAAGCATTGGTCTGACCCAGTATGGCACTACTTATGTTGTTATGTTTTTAATCCCTGCCACTGCTCAGACTGGCTCCTAGGGCAAATTATGCTGCCTGGACCGTCTCCTGGGTAGCTGCTGAACAATGACTCTCGGGGAGCTGCTGAACACAGGGTTACCAAAGATGCCAGTGTAACCACTGTAACTTGCCCTCCCACTCTAGCTGCCACTGCCAGAGAGATGTCCTCTTTCTGCTCCGCTCCTGCATTTGGATTTCTTGACTACATAACAATGGAGAGCAACATGGGGAGCCAGGGCATAGCTAGATTGGAATGGCATCTGGTGTAGAAGATGAAGCCCCTCTTGTTTCCCTCACCCCTGAACCCACACAAGCTACACACACATTCTACATGCATTCTGCTTCCCTGTAGACAGCAGGTGGGCCCTGCCTCCAGTTCAGTTGCAACTGCTCCTCCTATGGTAGCTATGCCCTGATGAGGAGGGCCACAGGGAATGGCCTCCTGAGTTTTATACACAGCCCCCAAGATGTATGTTGAGCAGCGCATCTCTTCTCTAGGTCATTTTCTGCAAAGGACCTATCTGCTTCAAAATGGTCACATGCTGAAATGCTTTACAGCAGGGGTGGGGAACCTCAGGCCCAGGTGCCAAATGTGGCCCTTGACAAGATTTTATGTGGCCTCTTTCCAGTGCTTGGATCTCGCCCCTCAATCCATTTTCTACCCCCAACTACTGAAAAACTGAGCTCATGATAATGGAGCAGAGAGGAGGGCATGCTCACAAGGGTAGGGGACAGATCCACAGCACAGATACATGATCTGGTCCCTCTTTTTCTTGAATAAACCCATTAACCACTCCCATCCCCATCCTCTATGTCGCCCTTGGAGCTCATACTAATAGTCAATGTGGCCCCCCAGAACAGAAAAGGTCCCCCACCCCTGCTTTACAGGATCAGGACAAATTCTCTCAGGAACAGGCAGGATTTTAGGCAACATAGGCATGAATCATTATATAACAGACTATTCACCCCTTCCCCATGGGTAAATCAGGGGTCTAGTAAATCTGGTATGTAGAACTCATGACAGACACATACATTTCAGTCCACATTTCATAACTTTTAAGGACACTTGGAAAGGTTTGCTTTTGAACAACATTATTATGACTGTAATTAATACAGAGAACTTATATATTGTTTGTCTTTGACCAGGTCCGACAGTCTATCCGCACTACTGGGATTCACTTTTACTTCTTTAGGGTTACATTTTCTGCATTTGATATGGTGATTTTACCGCATTGATATTTTGGGATTTTATAGGATCTTGCTGTGTGCATTAATTGGGAGATTGCATGAATCTGGACATTGGGGAAACAAATATACTATTATCAATAGAAAGTCAGCTTTAAAATATACGTTTAAATTGAAATCGTGAGAACTGTTTACACTAAGTAGATGATGGGTGAAAACAGACATGACCACCCTTTAACCACCCTTTAACCACCCTTGGTCATTATTTATGCATGTTGCAGGGCTGTATTGGTGCCCTATGCAGCCCTGAAACATGCATAAATGACAACCAAGGGTGGTTAAAGGGTGGTTAGGGTCATGTCTGTTTTCACCCCATGTCACGCAATGATAAAGTACAGCTTGCTCCCTTCTGAATTCACTTGATGTATATGGCAGCAATTCTGAACATTTGCCTGGTAGCCTGCTTATATGGAATGGCCAAAAAAACCCAAAACACGGAGCACAAAGGATAGGTGACAATTAGACCTTCTTCCTATAGGAAACAAAAAATTATTTGGGTTTGTTATGAACTTTTGATAAAAAAACAAACAAAGACAAAACAATAATAAACTACACACATGTGATCTTTCTAATGTGAGGCACAGATCAGCAACCAAGCAGTACAGAGAATTCATTGTCCGACATTACCTATCGTAAAAATAAATGGCAAGCTTTGCTTCCCTAATGCGAGACATAATGAGCCATAAACAGTGAAATTAACCATGTTAACCTGAGTAATCACACTACAATGAAATTGCAATGAATTTAATGTCACCCTCACTGTATATGAAAGGAACATTGAAACAACAATTTTATTTTCCATGCCATTCAAAGACACTGTTTGAAATAAATCTACATTGCTATTCAGATGGCAATACAGATCACTTTAAATCTTCTTTACATTTAACACCAAACCACGTGTGAAATCCTTTATCACATTTTGGGAAACAGTTTAGATTGATGGAAAGCTCCAATTTAGATAACCCGTCTATTGAAAATATATAATTTTAATCTTGTTTGTTAGCACACAGCTAGTTCACATCCTGAGGAACAAAATGCTGTAGCTCATGAAGTGAGCACCAAAATGTTGTTGGTTTTTCAAAACTGTGAAAGATAAGCCGTTTTCACATGGTGCCGCTGGATGGGGAGATGGGTGTGCGCCGGGTGGAGGTGGGTGTGCTCCCTTTCCCACGGGCGCACACTGACCTCCACCAGTCTCCACCTATGGAGCCTCCTCAGTTCTGTCGAATGGCTCCATGGGTGGGTGATGGGTGCAGATGGGTGTGCCTCCACCCACCGCCCATGGTGTTTCCATGGATGGACACCCATCCATTCCCATTCACCACCACAAATTATATCTGTTGGGATTTTTTTCAGCCTAGATAGAAAATGTGGTTGCCATGTTGCCACCAAATATAAAAGGGAAAATACATGTGTGTGTGTATTATTATCTTTGGAAGGAGAAAAAGGGGACTGAGAACCCTTGCATACTGTCACGAACAGAACTTGGTCCAATACAAGAGGTCCTGGTCTCCATCTCTATTTATTTTTTGTATAGTTTTACAGATAGTTAAGTAAAAGCAATCTTGACTGTACCTGAAAACACAATGGATGCTCAGAGCACTTTGCTCACAATTAATATTTGAACATGTATGCTTGATAAACAAATGTAGTAGAGTGTACAGTACAGCACATTCCTTTTTACCTGTACCCCCTGAAAGTAGTGAGTGAACTAGGGCTGAAACAAATAGCTGGTATCCTATTTGCGAGTATTATTTTCATTTTTGGACAGAACTTGAATAGTTGAGTGAATTTTCACACTGAAAAAAGAATATTTTGATTATTTGTTAAACCCACTATTTTTCTTGGGATCTGGGTCACTTTTCCTCAGTTATTTATTATTCAATTGGATACTCAGTCAAATAACCAAATATCCAGACATGGTGACCAAAGCCACACACCCCATCCAATAGAAAAACTAATGAAAAAAAGCTGAAGTGAATACCTAAACAAAATAAGGACAAATAATATTTTGTACTCACTTAGCCAGACCCATAGTAAAGTGGGCGAATTTGCTGAATATGGTATTTACAATGAATATTTGTTTCAGTATTACATGGGGACATCAGTAGGTGCTTTTACATGGACAGCACCCACAGTTCTGCTCTGCCTCACACCCAGGTGGTCCAATGGTCCATCTGTCTAATAGCAGGCTGCCAGATGTACAGGTGGAGCAGAAGCAGAGCAGGTGGTGCCTGCTGTACTCTGACCCCCTTAGCAGTGCTCCAGAACATCCTGGAGCACCACGAGCAGAGCGGTCCACAGCCACCCAAAACTGTGGCATTGGTTGGAGGCAGAGCTGCAGTCCGTCTACTCCTGGACAGCTGCTGCAGCTCTGCTCTCAGCTGGGGGAGGCAGTCTAGAATGGCCGGTGATCTGCCCACAACTCTATGTTGTGGGGGAGAGAGGTGCCATGCGGGTGGACCATGGGCCATGGCAGCTGCTGGCTGGCCAGCCCCAGGTCCGAGACACCCAGTATGTTCATAGCAGAGACATGTTGGACTCATCATAATCTATTCCATGCTGAAAAGTTGTGTGTGACATCTTTCATCTGTGCACAAATATCTTGACCCCCGAAGTGTCCGGATATAGGAGTTTAAACTGAATATCATTTTCCATAATGGATTTCTGTCTTCAATACATTCCAGCAGCACAAATCCCATTCTCTTCAAGCTGTAGCCTAACAGTGCAGTTGTACTTGTTTCCTAATCGTTCTTTGGTTCTGCCCGAGGTGCAGCCACCGGAATCCCTACTTTTGATCATAAACAAACTTACCTGGTGAGAAGCAAAGGGAAATGAGTGAGAATCCAATCATAGTGTTTTATATCGTGATAACTGTTGTTCACCTTTGCATATCATTAGAATTCTTGCACTGCCTTCATTGGGCTCAATCCCAAACCCCTGCACTCGCAGTTTTTGCGTGTGCATGCAGCTTGCATGTGGCTTGAGCATGACTTCTTGCCCATACAGGTGTGCACAGTATCCTTGCATAGCTTGCATGTGAAATGTGGGCATGCTACTTGTGCAGCACATGGGGTTTGGGATCAAGCCCACCAATTGTACGTTTTTTGTGCTGCTTATTCATGTTGTTATGAATCCCTGTTCATGCTTAAACAATGACAGGTATTACCTTGTACTAGATTTCCATAATTGTTCTTTTTTAATGACACAGTTTTTGCTATTTTCTCATCCTGTCTCTTCCTAACATTTCTGTCTGTTGGTGTGGCAATGAGTATCAGTAAAGTCTTTTTCAATGCTTTTCCTCTTCGTCTGCATTTGGCATGTGACAATTCCCAGATGCTAAAAATCTTTGCTTCATTATTCCATAGTTGCAAGTGTCACACACAAGTGTGGAGAGGTTCTTAAAGAGGCCACAGCTTGCTCTGTCACTGGCTCCTTTACGCACTCACAACGGGGAGAGAATGTGGAGCTCGGCCCATTTTGCCATCCCCTGCTGTGAGAGGTGTGTGTGAATCGGGGTTTGTGACGCTAGCAAACTTTTGCAAATCATCCCTGGAAGGTTATCTGTATCCCCAACCCCCACTGATGTGACTGGGTTATGCCTTATGTTGGTCTAATTTATTAGTAGTAAACACATCCACCTAATATAACATACTGCGTTTTCCTAATGCAATCAACATTTTCATGTTTTCTAGTACTCCCATACCCAGGTGAAATATCATTAAAAATCAAATGTCTTTTATGAATCAAGGGAATTTTTCAGTTAAAATAGAAAATGAAGGATTTCCGAGAGTAAAAAGGGAAAAAAGGGAATTTTCTCTGCAAATTTTTAATAGCAGGTGAGACAGAAAGCTTGCTGTGATCCTTTTAATCATTAGAGAGCTCAGTCTCCCACTCTGTTTTTCAAAAGCTTAGTCGCTTCTAAACGTAGGAACCTGCCTTGGCCTGATTTTTGCCATAATGTTTTAAATATAACTCTGACAGATCCCTCTTAAACACACTGGGTGTAATCCAACCTCCCCCCCCCCCCCACACACACACACACATGTGCCTTAAGCGTGTGTGTGAGTTCTGCGTGGTTTCCACATGGTTTGCACACGTGCCACAGTCTCCATAATGGGGGTATATGAGGGTTGCATGTGTACGATATGTGTGTGGTATGTGTGGCAGTGAGACTTTGGATTTGCCTGACAGTCCTAGATCTGTAGACCAGACACCTTTTAAGTTCTGCTTTGACAATTCTTTTCTCTCTCTCACACAAGCAATTCCCACCACCATCCTAAACTAAATTAAAACAAGAGAGTAAATCCTTGGTGATGCATCAGATCAACACCAAATTTTAAAATATGTCAAAATATGTCACGTTTCTTTATCATGTGTATTACTGTGCTGTGCTGCTGTATCTCTTAAGCCCAAAACAGATGCATCAATACAAGTGGTAGATTTCAAATTGCATACAGATGGCTGAAAGCTATGGATCATATATAATCTTCAGCACTGCTGCTCAGATGCAATCCTTGGTTAGAAAATATAATTTTGTCAGGTACACTTGGGACCCATTACAAAAAAGAAAAAATATATAAACATTATTTGTGTTCTATTAAGAACGATGTTGGTTTTCAGGAGGGTTTTATGTAAGATTCCAAGCAGACATTTGAAAAAAAACAAAATAATTTAGAGGAGCGTGAAATTATCAAAGGAAAAGCTTTAATGAATTAAGTTTGTATGGAGTTGGAGATATTAAGACACACTGATCAATACATTATTTTAAAAAATAGCACCAGCAGTAGCTCTGCAAAGGGATTTAAAAATGCTTTGATAAAATGAGTATCTGAAGGAATTAATAAAACAAACACTTGCTAGCCTACACTATATACAAAAGCAAAATTAAAAGTCAGTATACAGGCTAACAGAAACCTATCATGAGAAGAAATGAGAGTTATACAGCCGCAGGAAAACAACAACAACGAAAAACACATCATTTTACCTCATGCAGAAATTGTTAATACCGCTGACAGGAACGCAGATTAAAAAATGATCCTTGCCAGACGGCATGTTTCAAGCAAGAGTATTGTCGGAACTTTTAATTATGTCAAGTTAAAAATACATTGACTTTTTTTAGGCTGCACAGTGGGTGCATTTGTTAACTTCTAAAACAGCATCTAGTTCTAAGGCTGTAAAGAATGAGTTACAGGTTGAGGGAAAGTAGGTTCTAATTCAGTACGCATTTGAATACCTTCCATAGTTGCAGGAAGAGGTAAAACTTATGTGACACATAGACAGAATCCTAGGGGGTGCTGGGGAGGAGCCTGTTGTCGTGGTCCATGTGGGCACCAATGACATAGGTAGATGCAAGAGGGAGGTTCTGGAGGCCAAATTTAGGCTGCTAGGTAGTAGACTGAAGTCCAGAACCCCCAGGGTAGCATTCTAGGAAGTGTTCCCCATTCCACGCGCAGGACCCCAGAGGCAGACTGAGCTCCCAAGTCTCAATGCATGGATGAGACATTGGTGCAAGGAGGAAGGCTTTGGATTTATTAGGAACTGGGGAGCCTTCTGTGGAAAGGAGAGCCTAAACAAATGGGATGGGCTCCACCTTAATCAGAATGGAACCCGGCTGCTGGCGATAAAAATTAAAAATGGGATAGAGCAGTCTTTAAATTAGAACCTGGGGGAAAGCTGACAGGCACTGCAGAGTGCACGGTTTGGGATGTGTAACTGTAATAATATTTATTGAGAGACCAATGGTCATAGCTTGCAGAAATAATATTAATAAACAGAAGAAAAAAAATTATACAATCTATACAAGTATACAAACCCAAGTAATAACACACTATAATAGCACCATAATAGAAAATATAATGCAATAGAACACTAAGCATCCCCAGGGGGTCCTAAACACAGACCTTTCTGGAGAGAGCCCTATACAGATTATCAAAATCATCAAGGTGTCATGACTCATTCCCAATCGGGAGCATGAAATCCAGAAAGAGCTGAAGGAAGGGAAAAGGCCGTAGTCAAAAACTTGATAACATGATGGGTCTGGGGCCATCATTCATCTCACACTGCGATGTCATTCCACCTCATTCAGAAGCAGTCACTCCAGCCCCAGCATCCGCCGCCTGGGTGCCAGGGCCAAGTTACTGGCAGGGAGGGCTGTGGCCAAGATGTACAAGCTGCCACCCTAGCCCCGGGACCCACCGTGATGGGTCTGGGGCCGTTATTAATCTCACACTGCGATGTCATTCCACCACTCCGATAAGTAGCCACTTCTGCCCCAGGACTAGCCCCAGGGTCTCTGCCTGCTCTTCCCGCTCCAAAGCACTAGCT
>QEPC01010447.1:884463-895336 GCA_003113815.1 Sphenodon punctatus
CAGATCTAGAAAGAGCAGAAAAAGAAAGGAACATTAGAAGTGCCATACTGTGTCAGACCAATGGTCTGTCAAGCCCTGCCTGCATTCTGTCTCCACGAGTCGGTGGACTGGGTGGCCAGCCATCCAATCTCTCTCTGCAGGGGACTTCTGTTCCTGACAGGTCAGAGGGCAATTCATTCCCTGTTGTTCCAGTCCCCGTGACATACCTTGCATGTAGTGGTTCTGTCACCCTGGATGTAAAACCGCTAGACATCCGACGACTGGTGCTGAATGTCTGGGGGTGAGGCTGGCAAGCTCCTCCTAGGGGTCTGGCAATGAGTTGTCTTCCTAGGCCTGGTCCTGGAAGCAGGGTTGGACCCGGGGCCAGAATCCGATTCCTCTCTGAAATGGGAATACATAGGAACACCAAGTAAATATCATGCATTTATGATGATACCTCTAATCCTTCCTCCTTGGGGTGCTAGTAGGGATGGCAACTACAGTACCATCTCTCTCTGTGGCAGACATCCGCTGCCACCCGCTGGTGGCCACTGTTTGTGCCTGACTGATGACCACCACCCACGCACCCACCCACACGCCAGTGAGCTGAGCTCGCTCTAACTGATACAGCCTTTCTTGTCTTAAAAGCAAAAAAAAAGGTATACAAACCTGGCAGGAATGGCAGTAGAGCCCACTGTTTCCTCCTCTTCCGAAGAGAAACCCAGTGCCACCGGTGCCCTGCTCCTCCACCGGCAAATATGCCCCCAACTGGAGGATGTAAACAGCCGTTTTCATTATTATTTTTTTTCCCCAAAAAACCCACACACCAAGTCACCCACAACACACACCAACCACCCAAACACACAGCACAGCCAAACCCAACACAATCACAGCCAAAACACATGAACCAAGCAGCCACTGAATTAAACACACACCCACTCACCTCACAGCTCCACACGCACACAAATTTCCAGTTTCCGACGCAATTTCCGACTTCCTCGCAATATTTTTAGGCCGAACGCTGAATGCGATCTTGGTGATCCACCCGAATGGCTGACACCCGAACGGCCGAACCCAAACACACGAACTGAATGCGGCCGAACCGAACGGCCGAACGTGAACTCGGCAATCCACCCGAACGGCCGAACCCGAACACACGAATCGAACACGGCCGAACCCAAATCGCGATCTGTTCGCCCATCCTTAATTCCAGGTAACAAGCAGAAGAGTATAACAGTGGGGCTATACTATCGCCCCCCTGACCAGAATAGAGAGACTGATTATGTAATGCTGACAGAGATTAAACAGGTTACTAAAACTGGGAACGTAATAATAATAATGGGTGACTTCAACTACCCCAACATTGACTGGGTAAATGCCTCCTCAGGGTGGGATGTGGAGGCAAAATTTCTGGATGCCATAAATGACTGCTTTTTAGAGCAATTGGTTCCAGAACTAACAAGGGGAAGAGCTACTTTAGATCTAGTCCTAAGTGGCACACAGGAACTAGTGCAAGGAGTATTTGTGGCCGAGCCACTAGGCAATAGCGATCATAATATAATCAAATTTGACATAGTTGCTGGAGGGAGAAAGTTAATTAAAATTACAGCATTGGCTTTTAACATTAAAAAGGGAGACTATGCTAAAATGAGGAAACTAGTTAGAGAGACACTAAAAGGCACAGTTGAAAGAACTACATGTTTGCAAGAGGCATGGAGGCTGTTAAAAAGCACCATCTTGGAAGCCCAGATTACATGCATCCCATAAGTTAAAAAAGGTACCAGAAGGACTAAATGTCTACCACTGTGGCTAAATGGAGATGCAAAGGAAGCTATTAGAGCCAAAAAAGCATCCTTTAAGAAAGGAAAGCTAGCCCCAATGAGGAAAATACAAAGGGGCATAAACACTGGCAACTTAACTGTAAGGTGCTAATAAGGCAGGCCAAGAAAGAATTTGAAAGTAGACTTGCTAAAGAGGCAAAAGCAAATAATAAAACATTTTTCAAGTATATCAGAGGCAAGAAGTCTGCTAGGTAGTCGGTTGGGCCATTAGATGACCAGGGAGTAAAAGTGGCACTCAGGGAGGACCATTGCAGAGAAGCTAAATGAGTTCTTTGCTTCGGTCTTCACTGCGGAGGATGTTGGGGAGATATCCACACTGGAAACCTACTTTGTAAGTGATGAATTGGATGAACTGTCACAAATCAGTGTGACCCTGGAGGAGGTTCTAGAGAAAATTGAAAAGCTTAATACGAACAAATCACCAGGACCAGATGGTATTCACCCCAGAGTTCTGAAGGAACTCAAATGTGAAATTGCAAACCTACTAGTAGTAATTTGTAACCTAACGTTTGCAACTGGCACTGTACCTGAGGACTGGAGGGTGGCAAATGTAACCCCAAAATTTAAAAAGGAATCCAGACGTGATTCTGGAAACTACAGACTGATAAGCTTGACGTCTGTGCTGGGCAAAATGGTGGAAACTATCATTAAGAACAGAATCATTGGGCATATTGATAAACATGACTTAATGGCAAAGAGTCAGCATGGATTTAGCAAAGGGAAGTCATGCCTCACTAATCTCTTGGAAATCTTTGAGGGTGTAAACAAGCATGTGAAGAGGGGAGACCCAGCAGATATAGCGTACCTGGATTTCCAGAAAGCTTTTGATAAGGTCCCACATAAACGACTCTTGAGAAACTTAAAAAGTCATGGGATAGGAGGTAGTGTTTTGCTATGGATTGGTAACTGGTTAAAGGATAGGAAGCAAAGAGTGGGACTAAATGGCCAGTTTTCACAAAGGAGGGATGTAAAAAGTGGTGTGCCCCAAGGATCTGTACTGGGACCAATTATTTTCAATGTATTCATTAATAATCTGGAAAAGGGTGTTAAGAGTGAGGTGATCAAATTTGCAGATGACACCAAGTTATTCAGAGTAGTCAGAACATGAGCAGACTGTGAGGAGCTGCAGCAAGATCTTACAAGAATGGGTGCCTGGGCATTGAAATGGCAGATGAGATTTAATGTGGACAAATGCAAAGTGATGCATTGGGAAAAATAACCCAAATTATGAGTACACAATGTTGCCCAAATGCCACCCAAATCTGTAGTTTGAGGGTGCTCCTTGACCCACAGCTCTGCCTGGATTGTCAGGTGGAAGCTGTGGCAAGAGGAGCATTTTGCCAATTACATCTGGTGTGACGGCTTTGGCCGTATGTCTCCAACTCGGACCTAGCAACCATCATCCATGCTTTCATTACCTCTAGACTGGACTATTGCAATGCACTCTACATGGGGCTACCTTTGAAGTTGGTTTGGAGGCTGCAGCTGGTGCAGAATGCGGCAGCTCATCTCCTCATGGGAACAGGTTGCCATGAGCATATTACACCTGTGCTCTGTTCTCTGCTCTGGCTGCCTATAGTCTACCGGGCCCAATTCAAAGTGTTGGTAATGACCTTTAAAACCCTAAATGGCTTGAGACCTGCTTATCTGCGAGACCGTCTCAGACCCTGGGTCATTTTGCGGCCCCTGTGGTTGGCCAGGAGTGCCCAACTTGAGGTCGCCTGGGTATTCCAGGTGGCAACGGCAGGGAGGGGTGACTGCACCTAGGCTGTGCAACTCCCCCCCCCCCCCGATGGAGGCCCGTTTATACCCGGACCACCCCTCTTTCTGAAGATCATGTAAGACCTGGTTGTTCTGCCGGGCCTTCAGTCACAGGGGGTTTAGGTGTGTGTGTGTGCGGGGGGGTATTATGGGATGGTATATTTATTGCCTGTCGCATTTAGCCTTTTTAGCAATTTTAATATTATAATACTTGTTTTATGTATTTTCTTGTATTTCTTATATGGACTTGTTACCATTCCAAGCCACCATTGTGCAGGAGGATGTGGGGTAGAAATGTAATAAATAAATAAATAAATAATAATCATGCCATGTTTCAGCCAAATATAATGAAAAACAAAAACGTTACAGCTGAAAATGTATTTTCCATTGAAACAAATGGAAAACAAAAATGAAAGCAAAAACAAAAATGACAAATAGATATTTATGAACATAAAAATGACCGATTTAAATAATAAAAACAAAACTGAAAATGACATGGGCCCTGGTGTACACCTCTAGGGACTGGTGGTGCAGTTACACCAGGGCCCCGAAGACTGGAGTGGAAGGGCACATTCCCTGGTGCAGTGGCATCCCCTGCTGCTGGGTGAAGATTGGGGGTGGGGGGAAAGGAATCCATCTTCTGCCCCAGGACCAATTCCGACCTAGTTATGCCCCTGCACACATGTAAATAAAGTCCACTCCCATTCATTCAGTAGATGGCAAGGTTTACTTCAGAAAAGAAATTGTGATAGTCTTGGAGGTTCCTCTGAGCATGGGACCCTGGCATGATGGCATACTCATTCCTAACTTCATGTCAGGCCTATCTCTCTCTCTTATCCCTTTGGATGAGAAAGGCTCAAGCTTAAAGCAGTTTGGCTGATAATTAGGGGAATTGCCATAAGCTTTGCAGACTCCACTGATACTAAGGCTGCTTTCCGATGAGCAGTCTTTGGAGCCGAGGGAGTATGCGCAATTCAAATCTAGCACAGCTCCCATCTCATGGGAAAGGAGGAAGTGCGACTCTCCCACCCACAATCTCATGCATCGGACAGGGTAAGATTTCACTACCCTGTCCAATGCATGAGCTTGCCAGCAAGACAGCCTCACTTCCTGCTTTCCCACGAGATGGTAGCTGCTCTAGATTTGAATAGCACATGCTCCCGTGGCACCAAAACAGCTTGTGGGAAAGCAGCCGAAGTTTCCCCACCCCAGCTCACCTTCTAGGTCCTTTATATACCTGGGCCACACGTTATTCTATCTTAGCCCCTCTTGGATAGAAACTGGCATAACACTGGCCTATTACAAAATATAGGAGGGGCTTTGCCTTGGAGAAGGAAAGTGGTGCCAGGTTTAAGGGGGACACTGCTGAAAACCCTGCCTAATGTGAATCCCCTTTGTGCTTTGTTTTATTGTATATTGTTGTTGTTGTTGCTGGGCAAGCCCCTACCTGCCATTTGTATTCTACCAGGAGGGAGTTCCACTGGAGATGAGCTGAGCTACTTGACTGAAGCCCACATGGAGGAGGAATAGAGAACCAGCCTCCACTTCCAGTCCAAGACACCAGAACAAAAGCCCTACAGCCTGGGGACGTCTGAGGGGCTTTGCGTTGGAGAAGGAAAGTGGTGCCAGGTTTAAGGGGAACACTGCTGACACCCCTGCCTAATGTGAGTCCCCTTTGTGCTTTGTTTTTATTGTATTTTTGTTGTTGTTGCCAGGCAAGCCCCTATTTGTTGTTGCCGGGCAAGCTTTGTATTTCACCGGGGATCCACTGAGTCACTTGATTGAAGTCTGCATAGAATGGGAAGAGAGAACCAGCCTCCACTTCCACCCAGGTTCACCAGAAAAGGAGACCTATAGCCTGCAGATGTGCCATAGGTCACGTGCCAAAGGGCCGAGTGCACAAGGGTGTGGCCCTTGAGAGGCTCGGGAGGTTGGAGGCCTGGAATTTTTCTTCTGCAGTGGTTTTTCAACACTACTGTAAGTACATTAGAATGGGGGGAAAGAAGCAAAGCAGACCTCCCAATTCTCCCAACAGTCAGAATGAACTCCCATGTTTGAAGCAGTTCAAGATTGTGGACTATGTTGGAGGGTTGGACGCTTGTACTGACTCTGTATCCAATTTTGCATTTCCGCCTGTTAATAGATATTCATCTCTTGCTGGGTTGGAAGACTCAGGGATTATGAATCCTGCTAACTTTGATTTGAATCCAGGATTATCGGGGTGGGGGATTGCGGTGGGTTGGGATGATAGGGGACCCTTTGCTAAAAGGTCCCAAGAACATAGGGAGGTTGCATGACAACAGCCAAGACATTTCCCAGGAAAAGGATCTGGGTGAAGTTCTGAGGTCTCAGTGTTTTTTAATTGGGGAAACAGTGGGTGTTTTTACACACACATTTCTCCTGGATGTTTGCTGTTACATCCTGAACTTTCTGTGTGTCTAAATCACTCACACAGATCTTAAACATCCACCTCTTTGAACTTCTGTGTAGAACTTCTCCCAGACTTTTTGTGTGTAAAATGTTCTCCTGGTAAACTGCTTTGCTCCAGGCAGCTGTGGTCACTTGGTTTCCATGGCAGCCTGTCACATCTACAGCTGCGGCTACTTTAGGCTGCCTCAGGGCAGTGTTTGTGTGAATACATCCAGGAACTGCTTCAGGGCAGTGTGTGTGTGAAAAATGAATCCAGAACTTACTTGTGGATTTGTAAAGCAAGAAGATTGAAAAATCTGGAACTTTAAGGTGTGTGTAAAAATGCCCAGTGTCTTTGCTATTTTCGGGTATCTCAGATATGGAGAAATCTGTGACAGGGGTGAGCACGCAGCTTAGGGATATTACCAATAAATTATATTTGTTATATTTATTAGCTGCCCCCTCATGCCTACAGCACCCCGGGGCGGCTTACAACACTAAAAAACAATACAACAATAAAATATCAATTTAAAATATTTCTAAAAAACACCACCACCCCTACCTCCCACCCTCCCCTCTGAAGGCTTGGGCGAATAGCCAGGTCTTGCAGGCTCAACGGAATGCCAGCAGACCTGGGGCCAGGAGATCTTCCTCCGGGAGGGAATTCCAGAGTCGCGGCCTGGCCACCGAGAACATCCATTCCATTGTGTCCCCCCGCCTAACATGGGGGGGGGGAACAATCCAATCTAATCTAAACCTAATCTAATGAGCAGGAATGAGCATCTGGCTAATAGAACCAGATTGCCCCAGCACCAATTGGTACTTAATAGAAAGACTGTAGCTTTTATAATTCACCCTCTCCCGAATGGACACATCCCCAGTTGGCAAAATAAATCCCTAATCCAAAATAAAATCCTTCAGCTACTTGGCCTGAAATTGGAAGAGCGAGAAATTCTTAAGGTGGAATGATTGCCCAGAATTCGCTGAGTCATTCACTTAGTAGTTTATTTTTCTAGTGTTAACATTGTTAAAAAGATTTTCTTAGTTAGAAAGCATTTTATTATGTGGGCAGTTTCAATAGATAGAGTATTTGATAACAATACCATTTTTGTGCCAGGGAAGAAGAGATCAATTCCACTTAATAGGGACAATTCCATATCCCAGCCAACAGAACCAGATATCACCCTGGTTCAGACTGACCTGAGGGATAAGAGTTTGGTTTCCCTATCCGAAAATTCTACCACTTTGTAAAGAGACTAAGACTATATTGCATTATGCAGTATGTTAACAGAAAACCTTGAATCCCAAGTTATGGTGAACCCTGATATTGAGTTAATGATACCTGGTGAGCTGATGGAGGTTGGTGCTGGTAAATTGGCTGGACTTAGGGATCATGCAGTTCAAACAGATTTAATTGCTTTATGTCTATTGGATAACCCTACAGATTCTGAGGAATCAGAGAAGTTAGCAGCATTTGAAGCACTGCCTGTTATTGAACAGGATAAAATTATTCAAAGACTATCATATATACAGCAGAAACTTGCCAGGAATAACCTGATTTATGAGGCACCTAAATTGGCCTCAACTTCTGAAAAAATTGAATATTAAACCTCAAGTCAAGAGCTTAACTCTTCCAAGGTATTCTAATGAAAAATTGGGATTGGGACCTGCTGTGGAACAGAGGCCTGACGCGAAGGATTTAATCATAGATGGGGATGTAACCCCATTATACAACCAGAAAGCTACAGATGCTATATTTATTGGTGAAAAGCAGGAGCCTGTGATGGGTGAGGGGATATTAAGAGACAGAGAGCAATGCACTCCCTGATATACAAACTGAAATTTGGGTATCCACCCCATCTTGGAATGGGGCAGTTTGTCTGGTACCTCTTGCCATTGATAACATAGTCACAGAGGGAGTTCAATTGGAGGCAAATCCCAAGTGGCACTGACTAGCTAATGCCCTGGTAAGGGCCAACTGTAATATTAAAATATTGTCCTGGAATATTTCAGGGTGGAAAACCTGTCTGTCCGATGATGTTAATGGGTGTTTTTACACACACATTTCTCCTGCATGTTTGCTGTTACATCTTGAACTTTCTGTGTGTCTAAATCACTCACTCAGATCTTAAACATTCGGCTCTTTGCATAGAATGTCTCCCAGAACTTTTGTGCCTAAAAAGTTCTCCTGGTAAACTGCTTTGCTCCAGGCAGCTGTGGTCACTTGTTTCCATGGCAGCCTGTCACATCTACAGCTGTGGCTACTTTAGGCTGCCTCAGGGCAGTGTTTGTGTGAAGAATGCATCCAGGAACTGCCTCAGGGCAGTGTGTGTGTGTGAAAAATGCATCCAGAACCTACTTGTGGACTTATAAACTCAGAAGATTGAAAAATCCGGAACTTTAAGGAGTGTGTAAAAATGCCATTAATGTTTTTAATGAGCATAGTGTAGTATGCCTTCAAGAAACCTAGGTAGAACACAGAAGATATTGCAGTACCAGGGTTTAAAATTTGGGTCATTTCAGCCCATAATGACAAAAAGAAGGGCAGCTGGAGGATTGGCTTCATTAATTAGTATTTCTTTAGATATTAATAGTGAGTTGCTATGTAATGCACCCAAACCTGTGTTGACAATCAGGTTATGGTGGGGCCATAGATAAGATTTGATAGTACTTAATGTTTATTGGACCCCTTGTAACGGAATCTAGCATGTTTCTTTTTGGACTGGTTTAGAGACCTTTTTAGAGAAGCTGCAGGATGTTTACCTGACTCCTCCTATTATAATGATGGGCAATTTTAATGCCTGCATTGGAAATGATAGGTCTAGAACTGCAAATCTTATGGGCTTGGAGTCCAATGATGATTTTTTCCATCCATCTAGAAATTCAAGAGACAAGGTACTTGTCAGGAGACAAGGTACAAGCAGGCAATGCTTAAATTTATGTATAAAGTAAGTTGGAGACCCTTAAATGGATGCTCTGATTCTGACTGTGAGTGGGAATTCACTTTTTATTCCAGTTTAGGGATGAGTATGATAGATTAAATGTGCGTGACTGTTTATTTGGTAGATAAGTTTGTTAAATTTATGATCCTATCAAATGGTTGCAGTGATCATCAACCACTTGCGGTAATATACTCATCGCAAGATGAGACCCCTAATACTAATGAACTTGCCCCTTTGTTTGGGTATCTTAATGCTCCTACTGCAAGATCACTTACATGAAATGCAAGGACAGCCACTTGGTGTAAAAACCTATTGAATACTAGTAAAGAGTTAATTGATGGCAAGAAGGGCCTCTTATCATCTGACTCTCTGCCTTCTGAAACGGTTGAGTTATATACCCAGATGCTGAATTATATAAGTAAAGGACTTATCGGAGATCCTAGGTCTAATAAATCCTCTTCTGCCCATGCTCCTTGGTTTGATCATGACTGTCATCAATCTAAAATGTCAGTCAATAGGGTGGCTTGGAAGATAAGGATAGATAAGTCCCCTTTTGTTATTAAACAATATTTAGAGATTTAGACTAGATATAGGAAATTATTGAAAGACAAACATTTGGTATATCAGCATTTTCTTTGGGCTTGTCTTGAGGAAGCTATTAGACAGAATGTCTCTGCAAGGTTTTGGAACATTGTTAATAGGGTTGGGGGCATTTAGCGTAAGTTCCACTATCCCTGGGGAGGTTTGGAAAATTCATTTTTCAAGTATATTTAATAGAATACCCTATATACAGTTAGACCAGCCCATGAGTGCTGATTTATGCTTGTATCCAGCTTGGCCATCTGTAAGTACTTCTGCTATAAGGTCCATGATTGAGCAGGTCCCTAAGAGAAAAGCTCCCAGTATACATGGCATTCCGGGAGAGTTATTGAGAGAAAATATCGACTGGTGGGTTCCTGTAATATACAAACTCTTCAATTCAATAAACAATTGTGGTTTGATCCTGGCAGGTTGGAATATAAGCCTTATTGTTCCCATACATAAAAAAGGGGAAAGGAACCAGCCAGAAGACTATTGGCCCATAAGTTTGATCAGCATTGTGGCCAAACTATATGCCAAATGTTTACTAGAAGAGCTTGAAAGCTGGGCCGATAGCAACGGGATATTCCCAGAGGAACAAGCAGGCTGTTGGGCTGGGCGCTCAACTGTGGATCATTGTTTTGTATTAAATCATTTGGCAGAAAAGTATGAGAGTATCAGAAAATCTAAAGTTTTTGCTACAGTTGTAGATCTCAGGTCTGCCTTTGATCTTATTGAAAGGAAATTACTTTGGGCTAAACTGGTGACCACAAATATCGATAAAAGTTTACTTTATTTAGTTCAGTAGTTATACTGTAATACTATCTTAGAGTAAGGCTTACAGCAGGAGGTCATTTATCAGATTTAATTTCCTCAACCAGTGGGGTCAAACAAGGATGCGTGCTGGCACCTTTTTAATTCATTTTTTAAATAAATGATATAGTAACAGTCTTCCAAGAAAATAGTTTTTATCCCCTTTCAATTGATGGCAGATATGCTTTACGCAGATGATATGGTATGGCCATTAGATGACAAGGGCGTAAAAGGGGCGCTCAGGGAGGATAAGGACATTGCAGAGAAGCTGAATGAGTTCTTTGCGTCTCTCTTCACTACGGAGGATTTTGGGGAGGTACCCATGCCAGATCCTTGCTTTGTGGGTGAGGAATTGGAAGAGCTGTTACAAATCAATGTGATGTTGGAGGATATTCTAGGGCAAATTGAAATTCTTTGAGGGCATAAACAAGCATGTGGACAGGGGAGACCCAGCAGATTATAGTGTACCTGGATTTCCAGAAAGCTTTTGATAAGGTCCCACATAAACGACTCTTGAGAAAATTAGAAAGTCATGGGATAGGAGGTACT
>QEPC01010451.1:40704-79382 GCA_003113815.1 Sphenodon punctatus
CACCACCGCTTCTTTGAGACAGCTCAGCACCCTGCCCTCCCTAAAGGAGGCATTGACCACCCCCACCAGCAATGGCCCTAATGTCTCCCAGCTGGCCTTCACCAGCCAGGATGGGAATGGATCTAATTCACAACAGGTGTCCCTAACAGTCCCAAGGACATCCACCATATCAGCGGATGACACCAACTGAAACTGATCCCACAAAAACAGACATGGCGGGGCTTTCTGTACCTCTGATATATTCACTGCCGTAAATGCAGCATCGAGATCTTGGTGAATCTGGGTGATTTTATCCGCAAAAAAAATCAGCAAACATGTCACAGCAGGCACTAGAAAATTCCAGTTCCAGGCGGAGAGAGGCCGGACTGACAAGCCTCTGCACCCCCCGGGAAAGCTCCGCTGGAAGTGATTTTCAGACGCGATGATGGCAGCAAAGAACTCCTCCTTTGCTGCCCGCACTGCAGCAGGATAAGCTCTTAAACTAGCTTTATTCTGCAATCGGTCAGCTTCAGCACAAGTCCAGCGCCACGGTCACTCCAACTGCCATCCATCCTGCTTCATCCAGCGCAGATCCTCTGTAAACCACGGCAACCCCCACCGTCGGCTCTCCAGAAGCAGACGCTTGGGAGCCGTTCGATCAATAGCCTCAGCCAACAAGCTGTCCCAGAAGACAATGAGGTCATCAAGTGAATGATCATCAAGATCGGAAGGTATTTCCCCCAGAGCATTCTGGAACCTCTCTGGTTCCATAAATCTCTGGGGGCAAACCCAATGAACCGGCCCTGCACATTTCCGGGGGCTGACATGCGCCAGGAGACTTGTCTGAAGGAGGTAATGATCTGTCCATGACAGGGGTAAAGCTATTACATCCCCCACCACCGGATCCCCCGCCTCAAGGCTGGTGCAGAACATCAGGTCAAGGTCAAGGGTATGTCCCCCCTCATGTGTCAGGCCATTAAGCCTCTGAGACAGTTCCATGGTTGTCATGGCATCCATGAACTCACACTCTGCTCCCCCTAAATTGGCATTGGTGTGGATATTGAAATCCCCCAAGACTAAAGTCTGCGGGGATCGCAAGACCACCTCCGATACCAATTCTGCTAAGGAAGTGTATAGGGATGCTGTGGTACAGGTAGGTGTGCGGTATACCAAAAGCAGCCCCAATCTGTCTCCCACCAAATCGACCACGAGGTGGACCCCCTCCATGCCCAAGATAGTCTGCACAGGATACCGCCTCACAGACCAAATATCCTTAAAAACAACAGCTACACCACCTCCCCGCCCCTCTGATTTAGGCTCGTGGTGCACAGAGTACCCGGCTGGAACAAGGTCAGCCAATATTGGCCCCGACTCATTGTCCAGCCAGGTCTCTGTAATACATACGAGATCGGCTGACTGATCCAGGATCAATTCCCGTGTTGATTTATTACTAACCGACCTCGCATTTAACAGGAACAGCTCCAGGCCAGGGGCTCCTCTGATCCTGATCCCTGTATCATCTGCTTGGGGGCCTATGCAGGGAACAGGAACTAAATAAATGTCTGTTCCTCCCCACAGTTGGTCTCTGCCTCCCAGAGAGACCATGGAGTGAGCTGTCATCAATATGCTGATGACACCCAGCTATATCTCTCATTTTCCTCCGACGAAGGCCTAGCAGTCTCGGTGCTTACCCGGTGTTTGTCCGCTGTGGGGGATTGGATGAGGGTGAGCCGCCTGAGGCTAAATCCTGACAAGACGGAGGTGCTGGTTCTGGGGAGAGCTGAGGGAGTGGTGGCCCCCATCATTGATGGGGTCCGCCCTCCCCTGGTTTCTCAGGTCTGGAGTCTAGGGGTGCTCCTGGACCTGCAGCTCTGCCTGGATGCCCAGGTGGCGGCTGTGGCAAAGGGATCATTTTACCAGTTACATCTGGTGCTCCGACTTAGGCTGTATGTCTCAGACTCGGATCTGGCCACAGTCATCCATGCTTTTATTACCTCGAGACTGGATTACTGCAATGCACTCTATGTGGGGCTACCCTTGGTGCTGGCTTGGAAGCTCCAGCTGGTGCAGAATGCAACGGCCCATCTCTTGATGGGGATGGGCCAATGCGAGCATATTACACTGGTGCTTTGCTCTCTGCACTGGCTGCTGGTAGGTTTCTGGGCTCAATTCAAGGTGGTGTTGTTGACCTTTAAAGCCCTAAATGGCTTGTGCCCCACCTATCTGCATGACCGCCTCACCCTCCGGGTCCTGGAATGACCCCTGCGGTGGGCTGGGGGTGCTTCCTCGAGGTCCCCCGGGTTTCCCGGGTGTACACTATGAGGAGGGTGTTCTCCGTGGCTATGCTGCGGCTGTGGAACTCCCTCCCATCGGAGATCCACTTGGCTGCCGGCCTCCCCTCTTTCCGCAAACAATGTAAGACCTGGCTGTTCCACCAGGCCTTTCCCAAGGGAGATGGGGTGGATGGGTTGGGTTAGGGTAGGGGGGGGATGGGGCTTTATATTGGTTTCTTAAATTGTAATTATTATTGTTTATTTTACTGTTTTAAAATGTTTATTAAATGTTGTGAGCCACCCCGAGATGCCTGAGGCAGGAGGGGGCGGCATATACATTTTAAGATAAATAGATAAATAAAAATAAATAAGCGTCCTCTTCTAAAGGGCAGGTTTGACCACCATACATGCATCCACAGCCCATATGAATGGCAGCAGCCATATCAGCTGAGCAGTCTGCCATTCAGAGGCACTGTGGGTGGGGAAAAAACTTTTGCAAGGCACAGGAACTGGTCAGGAGTGCTGGGGAGCCTGGGTTCCCCATTGCTTGGCCAGGACATTTCAATTTAAAAGGCCAGCCCTGCCCACCTCCACCTCCCCCATTGTCCATGGCAGGGGGAGCACATGAGGACTGCTGTGGTACCCTCTCAAGGAGCTACCTGTTAGAATTCCTCCCCGTGTTCTCCACCTGAGTGGGTGCTCCATGGCTCTTCTGCTTATCGGACACAGAACATTTTCCACAGCCATGGTCCTTTAAAACTGCCTTAGTTCCTGAGCAGGGGTGTAGTTAGGTTAAAATGAGCCTTTGTGCAGAAGTTGGAATGAGGCTTTCCACTCCTCCATCCAGTGGCAGGGGATGCAGCTGCACAAGGAAGTGTGGGCCCCCCCAGGCTCGTAGGCCCCAGTGCACACTGCAGATGCACTGCCTATTCCAATGATAGCTATGCCCTTGTTCCCCAGTGCTGCACCCCTTGCTGTTTCCTCTTACACCCAAAGCCGAGCCCCTGCTGTGCCATGAACACTGACACACAGGCTGTTGTGCTCCAGTATCAATCTTATCTGCATCCCTTCCATTGGCACCCTACCCTTCACACCTTGACCCATGGGACCATGAACTTTCAAGCTGGGCTCTTCCTTCTTTTTTAAAGCACTGAAGAGAGAAATATCTGCCCTGAACATTCTAGGAAGGGGTCAGTCCCTTCTCATCCCCTGAATTTTTGATTTTTTTAAAAAAGAAAATGTTGTCCCCTATGGGTTGATAGCTTACCATACTAAATTTGCTTCAATTTTGCTGAAATGAAACCTTGAAGAAAAGAGACTGTTTTCCTAAAATGACCTCTCTTGCAAGCCCACCCTTCATAGAATGACAAAGGCAGCTTGGATGTTTCTTTCTGAGAGTTGGGACTCCCATTGCTCTGCGTACACACACAAATATACACGAACACGTGCACACAAATGCTTCCATACACTTCTGGTGGGGAAGAGGGCTGGCTCACTTTCAGAAGTAGTGGCCATGGCCTCCATGCAGGAAAAAGGGCAAGACCAGCTCCCGGAATGGCAGCAGCCTGGACATACGTGAGAAGGTGGCAGGGGTGACTGCCACCCACATGCGCATGAGGACTCCAGCAGCAACCACCAGCCCACTGGGGTGCTCTGGTGCTTTGTCAGCCACTAACTCCCAAAGTGGGGCATTGCCCACCTTAGGCAAACCCATCCTGGTTTTGGTGGGAAAATCCCATAGTTCTGACTAACTCAGGACTGTTCAGAGGAAGTACATAAGGTGTAAAGCTGGTCTCTCAGCAGTAGCAGTGGTGTATCACAATGGGCATTTTTACACACACCTTAAAGTGCTGATCTTTCAATCTTCTGGGTTTACAAGTCCACAAGTAAATTGTCCCTGGATGCATTAGTCTCACACACTCTGCCCTGAGGCAGCCTAAAGTAGCTGCAGCTGTAGATGTGAGGGGCTGCCATGGAAACCAAGTGACCACAGCTCCTGGGAGCAAAACAGTTTACCAGGAAAACTTTTTACACACACAAGTTCTGGGAGACACCCAGATGTTACAGGATCCCGATTTGTAAAACCACAGAAATCAAGGACTCATAAAACTCTCATAAATTACCTTATTCTGGGAGACCATATAATTAGGCCATTTTTACACGAGACAGTCCTACTCATGCCCATGTAGATCTGCTGTGTGGGCATGAGTGAGTGCTGCCCGTGTGAATGCCACAGCTGGTGAGTGGGGGTGAGTGAGCAACCAGTGAAAATGGACTGTGGAGATGCTTGGGGGGGAGGGGATGTGCGCCCGTGAGCACCGGCACCCACGTGCCACCCATGTTGTGGCGTGCACACCCTCCCCCCACGCTCCCGCGGCTCATATAAAAATGGCCATAGAGTTGCCAGCTCTTGTAGTTTTGATCCTGACACTTCCATTTTCGCCTAGATGAGTGTCGGGGTCAAAATCGCAAAAGGTGGCAACTACTCTTAATGTAGTTCTGATGACACCTTTTATTGGACCATTCACTTTTGGTGAACATATGCAATATTTTGGGTCAAGTTCTTGGTCCAATAAAAGATCTCATTTGAAGTACTTAGTCTGCATCTCTTATATTTGGGATCACCCTCCTTTTTCCTGGAGCCAACTTGACTGTAGTGCACTCTGATCACATTTAACCCCATCTCCTTTTTTTATTACAGCCTGTGGACTATTTTAACTCCTGTGTGCAGCCCCAGCATGGTGGATGAAGAGAAGCAAGGCCCCCTACTCCACATGGCTCTGTTTTACAATCACACACATGTTGGTGTAGCTGCCTCTTCTCTTTCTTGCTGTTTCTGCTAGATCTCTCCGGATGCTGTGCATTCACTGCAGCCTGCATCATAAAGATCACTACATTTTGGGGGTGCTCTCTGTTCCTCTTTGCTTCCCCTGTACCTTTACAGTCATTAGCCTGATGGACCTTTCCTCAACTTGTTCCTACCTTCCATTCACTAAGTTTTGCAAGGCCTTTTAAAGAACTTTCACCAGCTGATCGTCTAAACATGGAGAGTGGGACTATGGAGGGCTAGATAGAAGAAAATCAATGACTTTGGGTGTTTTTAGACAAGCACCTCCCCACCAATCATGCATCTTGTAGGGCTGCATATGGCACCAATGTGGTCCTACAACATGCATGATGACTGAGTAAAGGATATAAAAACATCCTTTGGTCTCGACTCTCTATGAAGAGGAGGCCGATGTTTGTCATGTTAGGTTAGTATTTTTAAGAAGAAACATCTCACTTGGAATTAGAAGCTAATATCTCTGTTGCAGAGAATAGAATGATTGCACAGTCTGAAAGAAGTAGACGTGTGCACCAGGGACCCATGGTGTTGTTTGTTTTCATTTTCTGTTTTTGGAATTTAAAACTTTCAAGTTTGTAAATATTGAAATTTCGTTTTTGTTTTTGATTTAGATTGGTTTCAATGGAAAACACATTTATGACTGTACTTTTTCTGTTTTAATCATATTTGGATGAAACGTGGAGTGATTATACCTCCAATGGAAGGCATTACGTGTACCATATTTCAGAAAGATTGGATAAAGAAATCCAATTTTACAAGCAGTTGAATTATGTTATTTTGCAAAATTCTGCATATACATTCCTGGCTGTAATATCTTTGTTCCCCATCTAATGTGAAAGAAACTTGGAAAGTTTATGTCCCTGCAAAATTACACTATCTATGCCAACTTTCATAAGGATTGGATAAAGGGTCCTGGTGGCATAAGCCACTTATAAATGTATGTCTGACTGCAACATCTTTGTATTCCACCCAGTGTATATGAAATTTAGCAGGGCTGTATCACACACATTCAGGATCATCTCTGGAAAATATTGGGAAAATGTGATAAAGGCTCCCAATTTTAAAAGTCTGAACAGCATACGCAGAGAATGAACCTACACCAGGGATTCTCTTATGTGTCACTGTGGTATAAGATCTGTTTGTGATGCCAATTGGCCAGCAGAAATGTCAATCAAATATCCTTATTCTGTGACCACCAAAAATTCTCTCCCCCACTTGTTACTGGAAAGTTGGAAGCATCTGTTTAGGAAAGAGACAATAGAGATTCTCTTATGTCCTTTGTCACAGTGCTACAGGATGTGATTGTGAGGATAATTGGCCAGCCTGGATATGTAAACCATGTCTCCTTATTTCTGGAATGCTATCCCCAACATCCCAGTTATGTCCCTTCTGTGCCTGCCTNTGGTCCCAATTTTAAAAGCCTGCACAGCACATGCAAAGAATGAGCCTATGACAGGGATTCTCTTACGTGTCACTGTGGTATAAGATCGGTTTGTGATGCCAGTTGACCAGCAGAAATGTCAACCAAATATTCTCATTCTGTGCTGTGACCACCCCAACATCTCTCCCCCATTTGTTAATGGAAACTCGAAAGCATCTGTTTAGGAAAGATCCGATAAAGATTCTCTTATGTCCTCTGTCACAGTGCTGCAGGATGTGATTGTGATGATAAATTGGCCAGCCTGGATGTGTAAACCATGTCTCCTGATTTCTAGGATGTTATCCCCAAAGTCCCAGTTATGTCCCTTCTATGCTTGTCTCAGGGCCGTCCCCTATGCCCTCCTTGAAGTCACCACTGATTGGTCCTGTAAAGCTGGAAGCATGCAGTAATTGGCCAGTGAATGTTTCTGTCAGTCTTTTGGGTTGCTCCCCATTCTCCCTCCTACAGCCTCACTTCCCCTGCAGTGCCAGGTGCCTGCCTCTAACTGCCACTGCATGTGCTGCTATTTATCTGAATAATGGTCTACAAGGGAACAACTTCAATTGCTTATAAAATTGGGGCCCTTTATCAAATTGTCCTGTTGTTTGACAAAGATGACAGGGAAGGTGTGGGATATATTCCTGCCAAATGTTTTGTAAACAGGATAGAATATAAAAATGTTACATCCAGAAATGCATTTTAAATTTAATGGATTTATAACATCAGGACCCTTTATCCAATCTTTCTGACATTTCAGATTATTGGTAATCTTGGGGAGGGACATAATATCCCCAGGTTTCATGAAAGTTGAATGGAAGATAAAGGTGTTGTAGTCAGGAATGTGTATGCAGCTTTTCTTAAAATCACAACATTCAATTGCTTATAAAATCAGTTACCTTTATCCAATCTTTCCGAAATTTGGTACACATAGTGCCCTCCATTGGGGGTACAATTTCCCCCAAGTTTAATCATAGTTGAATAAGAATTTAAAAAGGTATATCCCGAAATGAATTTTTCAGTGTTTTCCCATTTTAAAATGAAAATTCATTTTTATTTTTGTTGTTTGTCATTTTTGGTATTACAAAAGCAATTGCAAATTTTTGTGTCATTATCATAATAATGAAAATGAATTGCACACCCCTAGAAAGAAGCTTGGCAGTCAGCTGTGTTAGTGGCACTGTGCACAGGGCTTTCCTTATCATGGGGGCAACTGCCCTGAGCCCCACTATTTTCTCTATTTCTGGGGGTCCACAGTGACTCCCATTTTCCCTGTAGTAGAGTGTGGGTCCCTGATCCCTTCTTGTGGGACCCCAAACACAACTGCCTAGAGGGTCCCATGAAGGGTACCTGCAGACCCCCAAGGGGCAGAGCCACAGGGGAGATAGGAGAGTCATGGAGGGCACATTTTATCTTTGATGTGGGCCCTGGCTGGCATGAACTATAGGAACAGTATAAAGCAAAATGGGTGCCATCGGTATCATCATGACTCCTTCAGAAGAAGCTACCTGGCAGGTAGATTTAAATATTCATGGATTTTATTTTTAGTGCTCAAGCTTATAGAGAAGCTTGGCAAAAAATCAAGTTTCTTGTCTAAGAAAATAAGAGAAGAAAATGAAAGGGCTGGTCCTGGAGCAAAGGAAGATTAGTGTGAGGAGATTTGGATAAAGGGGGGGAGAGAAGGTATCCACTTAGGAGCTGATGTCCAAAAAATTACACGTTAGACTGTTTCTGCAGTATCTTTATACGGCAGCAGTCACTGAAGCAAATGTGTACTAAATAGTGCCTTCCCTTAGGATAGGACAAATACTGTTTTGTAAACGACTCCCTATAAGCAGATGTGTAGCTTCCATGACTACAGAACTGTATGTTCTTCTTCTGCAACAACCATTTTCACTCCATGGCCCTCTCTTGATTTCTCACCTTCTAAATTTAATCTCCAAATTCCTGACATCCTGGGAACTGGACACTCTATCTTCCTGTATAAGAGAAGATTGTTTCCCACCCCCTCCCAGTCTTAGTCAAGGCAAGTTCAAACAATATGCTTAGCCAGTTTCCTGTAAGGAGAAAATGACAGGTCATGCCAGGCCCAGGAATTTGCTGAAGATTAATATGAACATTCTGCTTCTTGTCATGTATTTTATGAGCATATATTTTCCAAGGAGACAGATGGACCATCAGGTTTTTTTTTTTTTTTTTTTAAATTGAGCTTCTAAAATGAGTCTAGGGCTGTGATTCGCAGTGTTGAGAATGCTATTGCTAGCTCTGGCTGCTGAGACTTTGGAATTCTTGAAGATAAGTGTCATCCGCACGATAGAATGCAGCAACGTTCAGCCCTAGACTACAGCTGTATCATCATGAAGCTAGAATGTACAGTATATTCTTGCCACAAGCATAGCTTGGAGCAGAGAAATGTGGATAAGATCAACAGCACCTGCCTCCCAGTGGAACAGCTCAGCTGTTGTGATAGCTGATGATCTAAATTTAAGGGTTACATATGCTTGGGTGAGGGAGGAGAGGGATGGGGGGGCATGGTATGTTTTTATAATTTTATGGTTTTATAATTGTTTTTATGTTGTTGTAAGTCGCCCCGAGCGACTTATTAAAATATATTTAATACTCAGCAAGAAACACTTGCAAGGAAAATCAGCAGCTATGGGGTCTGCACTTTCAAATCAAAATACACATGCATTTTAATAGATATATTTCTATATAAATTTATACTTTGACCAGTACTGGATCATGTTGGATGGGAGCACAGCCCTGATCTCACCTTGTCTATGGATGGGGGTGCTGTTCTCACCTCACCATTGCTCTTTTCCCACCCAAAATAATGCCTATAGCGAAACCAGCTGAGCAGAGACCGGGGCTAAGTATTAACCAGGGTTTCATTTCTTGGAACCCCCAAATCTGGGCCCCTGGGCTTTAGCCTCTAAAGCCCCATAGTTAATCTGGCCTTGTACATGACCTCTAAGATTCTTGTTGTTCCGCAACATGGGATATCGGAATTCTATTTCCTGAGGTTCTGCCTGAGATGACGTTACTGTTGTGGATACCAGCTTGGTCTAAAATCCCGGGAATTATCTGTCCACTCCCAGCAGCTGAGCTCTTTAACCCTATGTGTACAGTGGTTGGATTTGGCACTGAATTTATATTTATATCTGATTTTATTTTGGATGTTTGTGATATTTGTATGCATGATTATTGTTTTGTACACCACCCGAGCTGCCAGAGGTGGGGGGGGGGGGCGGATAGAAGTTTTTAGTATAAATTAATACATAAATGTAATATCTACATTATTTCCAGAGAGTAAAAGAGCATTTAGGTTTGTTCCCTCCTAGAGATATTCAAAGCATTGGTAACATGTGCTAAATGTGGCTTATTAATCATGATGGGAATTGAGACACTGGCTATATAAGCAGCATGCTTTTATCCTGAATACAAGCCAAAAGACTGCTTTCAAATTCTTTTCCTGCTCTGGCAAAGCACAGTAAATCATCCCACCACAGATATTCATGGGTATTTGTTTAGCACTGGCAGTAATAGCAAAGGGATTTGCAAAGCCTTAAAATCCTACATTTTTATGAAATTTGCAAAGAGAGCATAAATGCTGACCCCAACAGTTGGAAAACAGATATAATATAATAGGGTTGTCTACCAGCAAATATTCAGGAACACTGAAAGGTCATGCTTCAGATTACACTGAGATTGCAAGTCACACTGGCATTGTGTTAGCAGCACACCAGGGTGCAGTAACATACAGTTGGGAAACACAAGTGTAGACATTACCAGAATGGTTTGAAAAAATGTGCTAGAGTGTTGTGGCATGTAAAGCTCCCGTCTGCTCCTAATTCAATGTTTTTCTTTCTCCCTTCCTCCCTTCAAAGGTTGCACTAACTTGGTTAGCAGCCCTTTGAGAGGAAGGGGGAATGGAGCAGGAGGGAACCTCAATGTTCCTACTGTTCAGCTGATTGGCAGGAACTGTAGTATTCTTCTTCTAAGAACACATGTATTAGGGGGAGATGTAGGTTAAAGATGGGGAGTGTGTATGAATGGGCAGGGCATGGAACTCGTTGGCTGGGAAGGAGCAACCAGACGGAGAGTCAGGTTGGAGGTGGGGGACAGTGTTCAATCATTAGGGTGTTGCACCCTAGTTTGGGGACTGAAAAGGGTAGTGTAAGGGTAGCCAATGGTGTAGTAGTCTTAAATATGTAGATTAAGGATTTGGAAGAGTGAAAGTCCCCTCCTTCCCTTTAGCTCACATGTGTACATGCACAAACTTAAACTTACGACTTCACAGTTAACCAATGGACTCTAAAGCAGGAGTATGGAAACACAGAGGTAAAATGTGTTTGTTGTGTTATCTGTGTACATGAGGAAGGAAAGCCAAGGTTCAATAGAATAACCATTTATTGAACTCCCACAGAAAACCTTTAAAATGTTTACTGTGTTCAATCATAAAAACTAAACTGAACTTTATCTTTAGTAATCATAGAAATGAGTGTACTGAAAGAGAAAATGTAGAATTAATGAATTAGGAATGCTGTCCGATCGGATAGATACAATGAAAGAACTGTTGACATTGTTTCTTCAGGCAAATGGAGTCTTGTGTTTGTTATCAAAAGCTAAAGAAAGAGAGAAAAAAAAACATTGCTGACCAGCGTTCTGGGGGGAAAAAAATATTTGCACCGTGGCATCCTGTCATTCCCCAACCCTCTTGCATTTACAGTAAACAAGCAGCGGGAGGGATGGTACTGAGATGACTCACTGTCAGTTGGGCAGATATTGTATATCAACAGCACTGGCTGCAGTGTCAGACTCCTGCTTTAGCTTATGGAATTTAGCACCTCAAAAACTCTGGATGCAGGAAAGAACAACCATGCATGTAAGAAATAAATCATGACTGATTTGGAGAGATGTGTGAGGGGTGGTAGGACCAATATATACTGAGCATCATAGAGGTCAAGTATACATTTTTCATTTACACCTTTTTGGGGTCAATTATTTGAGATGATTCCACTTTTTGAACCCAAATAACTAGATTTAAGGTCAAAATCTTTTAATTTAAGGAAAAGAAATTGCCAACAAAAAGGGTGTATGGCAATCGGAGATAGGTGAGGAGGCTTTTTCATCATAAAGGCATGAAAATGTTAAAGGCAGTCCCAAACAGATGGATTGCCACCACACGGTGAGCTGCTCATCATCCCAACAATATAAACACACGTTGCACAGCTAACTGTGGTACTATACATGAATCTCCTCTTAAAGTCCAGTCACCCATGTACACACAAACAAAAATGGCCTGTTTGTCTCAGTGGGCACTTTGTGAATTGTCAGTTTGAGAAAGAAAAGCCCAGTCTGCATCTCAGATAATTTGAATTGCCTGCATGTGGGTTGATGGTACAAGGGAGGTGGAGAGAGTTTTGATATGTTTTGATGAATGGTAAGGAATGGTCGCAGGAACTCTATGCAATATAGCATAGTGCATAGATTCTCAAGCATTCTGGACCACTGTTAACCACCACATTTTTTTAACGGAATACCATTGATCCACTGGAAGTGGCTGCAGCTTGGCGTATGCTCGGTGCACTCTGGCTGTAGCTGCATAAGGCAGGTGGCTTTGGTCTCTAGCAGTGCCACGACCAGCACGTACATGCTAAAGTCATCCTTTCGTCCCCCACTTGTTCCAAAGATGGTTGTGGAGCTGATGAGAACCTTAGCCACTTTGCAGTAGCTGCAGCTCATTCCACAGAGCAGCTGTGAGCCACTTCAAATCCCATACCACCACTGGTTAACTAAACATTTTATAAAAATTGCTTTTTTCAAATCATAATCAAACTCACGAAGATTACACAACTTTAAAGGACAATAAGTATTAAGTAACACTGAATAAGCTGCTTTTGATAGTCAAAGATGATGCTAATATGTAGCTCTCTAATCCTTTTGGTGAGCTTAACTATGGAGTAAAAATACCCCTCAACAGGGCTGAAAATGTTAAATGGAAACTTGCTAGACACTTAACTATGGCAATGGCTCCTGCTGCTCCATAATACACTATGCTCACACACACACAATTTTGAAGTGAAGCAGCCATTAAAACATGACCAACGTTAACCTGGACACTGATGGGTGTCAGAGCCCTCCGTGGGTGTTGCTGGCGGGCCCGGTGAGCCCCGACCCACCAGCAGGTGCAGCAAGTAGCCCGGCTGTCAGAGCCCTGGCGGCGCCGCGGGAAGGTGCAGGGGGGGCATGGTCCTGCAGCAGATGCCCCTGAGCTGGCCGCACAGCACACTCCTCAGGTTGCTGACTAACCTAGGACCCAGTGGCAGCGTAGTGTGCAGCTGCAGGGGCGGGGCCCAGTGGAGCTTGTGGGAGGCTCTTTCATGGGGGTGTGGCCTCAATACCAGGAAGTGAGAGCACCTGGGAGGGAGCAACAGGAAGGGATAAAAAAACCGGCGGGGCTTTCCTTCCCTGCTGATAATCTGTTGTGAGAAATTGGCCCTTGTAGTGTGTAGTAGCAGCAGTGAACTGTATGTGTGTAGAGCAGGTGTGTGTGAATCCCAGTGTGTGTGAGGGTGAGAGTTGAGAGTGGCGTAGAGTGAGCGCGTATGCAAGGTTGGACATGTCTTTCCCCCTACGCTTCCTAGATTGTCTTACACCCTTGAGTGCATGATTCCCCCCCCAGGTGTGTGTGTCCCTTCCCTATTTCCCCTCTTGCCTCCCTGGAGATCCAGCCACCCTGGACCCCCACCCACATCTCCATGGCATACACATGGTGAACCCAGGATTCCCAGGACCGAGCGAGAGAGCAGATACGTAAGCGTGTGGGAGATTACTCCTGTCCCTTCTCTCCTTCCCCTCCTGGGGCTACCAGGTCTCACTCCCAATGATCTGGGCTGCTCCTAAATAGAGGAGAAAGCCCACCTAAGATCCTGAGGGTACTTATTGTCCTTACGAGATCCTTGGAGGGCACAGGGGGAGAATGGTTGGGGCTCATTGGAGCCAGGGGTTGGGATAGTCCTTTCTCTACCATACCCCCTAACAATGGGAGATCTAAAGTGATGAGATGGGTCAGGTGCCTTATGGATCTTAATGTTTAATTTTTTTCACCTTCATTTTTGGAGAGCATTATAAAGGAGAGCAGGAAATCTGCACAAGCCTGTGGATGTCTGAATATTTGCTCTCACTTTTTCACATAGATGAAAAGATCTCCCACTATTTAGGGTGGTTTAGAATTCCTTCCTATTACAACTTGTCAAGCCTAGAAATGAATATACATCAATAAAAAAATCTAGGGCTGAAATGAATATTCACAACAATTTGAAGTTATTAAATTTTTTAGTTTCTCATTTGTGGATTTGCACTCCCTATTCTATTTGGGAACTTCTGAAATGGAGTTCATAAAGGATTTGTCCAATTTCTTTGGTATTCGTTACTGGGTCATTCTGTAACTGGCAATTTAGATGCTGTAGTGTACAGTTTTTGACTGGGTAAATTGATTGTAAGGAAATGGAAGATGGTATTATTTGAGCTAATCAATGAATTAGGATTCATTAAGAATCTTGCTAATTGAACTTGAATTCAAAGTCTTGCATGCATTCAGATTTGTTTGCATGCATTCAAATTTCAATTTGTTAACGGAAATGAATTTTCAAATTCGTCTTGTGTTTTGAAAAGATCTCTGTGTCTAAATCCTACAGGTATCAATTAAGCTATCATCAGCTGCTTCTATGGACCTTTTCAAATGGGCCATGGTGGGTGGGGGATGGGTGTGCATCCGTGGTGGGTGGAGGTGGGCATACGCCCGTTCCCACAGGTGCACATCCATCTCCGCCCACCTCCACCCATCTCCATGCACAGAGCAATCGGCATTGGAGCCTGTTGCTCCATGCATGGGTGATGGGTAGAGATGGGTGGAGCACGGGAGCGGCCCACCACCACACACCCACTACAGGCGGTGTTCCTACAGATGCCCCCCACTGCAGGTGACATTCGCATGGGTGCCCCTCCCCCCACCGCACACATGTGAAAAGGCCCTAAGGTAATTGCTCTGCTTTTAAAGGTAGAAGGTGTTTGGCCCTTCTTTACTAAAGATGCCAGTACTTTCATCAAGCCAGCTTTATTCATCATTATCATATCACTTTATTTTATTTTCTCTCTACTAATTTATTTATTATTATTATTATTATTATTAACAAACATTTATATAGCTCCAGCAGTGTACCTGGCACTTTACAAAGTAATAAAATAGACACAGTCCCTGCCCCTAGAGCTTACAATCTGAGAGACAGGATCTGGGGGAGAGACTTAGGAAGGGGAACAGAGGGAGAGACAAGGGGTCTAACATTCATGAAGATGCGAGGTCTCAAGTGCACGTACTTGGCTTGGTTACGATGAGAATGACAGCAGGCAGGTCCATGTTGCAAGGATAAGGGTAAACCGATCGTAGGTATAGGAATAGTGGCTCAGCAGGATAAAGAGTCAGACAGAGCAGAGCGAAAGAGGTGAGTTTTAAGGAGAGATTTGAAGGTATGAAGGGAGGGGGCAAGGCGGATGTGGACAGGGAGGGAGTTCCAGGCATGGGGGGCAGCAAGTGAGAAGGGACGAAGGCGCTTAGGGGAGCAGGGAAGGCGTGGAAGGGTGAGAGAAGGGACAGAGGAGGAGCGAAGTGCACGGGCTGGAGTATGGAGGGCGATAAGTGCAGAGAGGTAGGGGGGAGCAAGGTTGTGAAGAGCTTTATAGGTGAAGACTAGGAGCTTGTGCAGGATTCGTTCAGGAAGGGGAAGCCAGTGAAGCGAAGAGAGGAGGGGCTGCACATGGTCGAAGCGACTGGCGAGGTAGATGACCCTGGCAGCAGAGTTTTGGACAGAGATGAGGGGAGAAAGGTGAGACCGGGGAAGGCCAGTGAGAAGGAGGTTACAGTAATCGAGGCGAGAGATGACCAGAGCATGAACAAGAGTTTTGGCAGACGAGACAGAGAGAAAAGGGCGAATCTTAGCAATGTTATGGAGGGAGAAGCGACAGGATTTAGCAACAGAGTCAATGTAGGGTTTAAAAGAAAGGGCTGAGTCAAAGATGAAGCCTAGGCTACGGGCTTGGGGGACAGGCAGGATGGTGACTCCATCAATAGTTATTGACAGTGAGGAAGGAGAGGAAGGATGAGGGGGGAAGATAAGGAGTTCAGTTTTAGCCATGTTGAGTTTGAGTTGACGTTGAGACATCCAGGTAGAGATGTCAGAGAGACAGTTGATGAGACGAGCTTGAACAGAGGGAGAGAGAGAGGGAGTAGAGAGATAGAGTTGAGTGTCATCAGCATAGAGGTGGTATTGGAAGCCATGGGAGGCAATGAGTTTGCCTAAGGATGAGGTATAGATCGAGAAGAGGAGAGGGCCAAGAACAGAGCCTTGAGGAACACCAACTGAGAGGGGGAAGGAGGAGGAGGTGGAGTTGGAGAGAGACACATTAAAGGAGCGGTCAGAGAGGTAGGAGGAGAACCAGTTATGGACAGAGCCACAAAAGCCAAGGGAGTGAAGGGAATCCAGCAAGAGTGAGTGGTCAACAGTATCGAAGGCAGCAGAGAGATCAAGGAGGACAAGAATGGAATAGAGACGTTTAGATTTAGCCACCAGAAGATCATTGGTGATCTTAGCGAGAGCAGTTTCAGTAGAATGAAGGGGGCGGAAGCCAGATTGGAGGGGGTCAAGGGAGGAGTTGGAGGATAGGAAGTCAAGGCAGCGGGAGTAGACAACACGTTCAAGCAGCTTGGAAGCAAAAGGAAGGAGTGAGACAGGATGATAGCTAGAAGGGTTATTTAGTTATTTAGGCTTCCCAGCTTAACCAGAATGAGTCAAAACCTAACCCAATATTACGTGTCATGATAGCATGTGGATAGACCTCATAGTACTGTCAGTGTAAAGAAATGCTAGTTTATTAATGTGTTTATCTGCTGCAGCTTTGGGGAGTATTTTGCTGTTCCAAGTGAAGTCAGTGTTGTTTAAAATTAATAACATCTCACTGGTGATTGTGAAGTCATTTTAATTTTAATTTTGCTTTGAATGTATAGTACGTACAAGCTCTGAGGGCTTCATAGAAGCTGAGGGTAGGGGTGCCCAAGGGGGGCACTTGGGGTGAAGGAAGAGGAGGCTCCAGATGTATCTGTGCCATGAATCCATCACCTTGTTTTAATAAGGACACACAATAGAAAGAAAGAAGAAAAGATATAACACAGACCATAAAAATCAATTTTCAAATGTATACAGAAGCCTTCTTAGAGAGCCAGCTACAGCATCTATGGCTGTTTTTTAGGGATGTGTGAACAGAACGAGGTTTGGATGTTCAGCTGTTCAGCCCGAAAACTTAGTTCAGGTTCGTGGGTTCGGTCCCGCTGAGTTCGGACCCCCCCCATAACGTTTGGAAAATTTGGCTGCCTGGAGGCTTGGGGCATCCAGGGGTGCCTGTGGGGCATGGCAGGCTGTCAGAGACAGCAGCAGAATCATCAGAGACCGGGAAGGATTGGGGCTTGGAACCCCGGGTTGCCTGGGCTGACAGGCTCTGTGCTTGGCCCCTGGGGTGCCCGTGGGGGCATGACTGGCCATCTGAGACCCAGTGGCAGCAGAGGCTGGGAAGGCTTGGGGCTTGGTGGCTGGCCTGGCACCCTTACTTGGCTGGGTATTGCAGACTGCCAGGCATTGGCAGAGCAGCAACAGAGGCCCAGCTAGGACTTGGTGGCTGGCACCCCTACTCAACTGGGTGTTGCAGGCTTCCAGACATTGGCAGAACAGCAGCAGAGTCTGGGTCAGGGCCAGGGCACCCTTACTTGGCCGGGCATTGCAGGCTGCTGGAATTTTTGGCGAACGCTTTGTGCGTGGCCATGAGTGGGTGCTCTGTCGTAAGGCACATACCACCAATGCGTCACTATGCAGTATGGCCAGTATGGCACCCCTACTTGGCCAGGCATTGCAGACTGGCATCATACTCGACCGATCTCAAGAAGCTCTACTGCAAATTGGGCAAACCTTGCCTGGTGGTGAATCTCGTGAACACTCACCCCCCGCCCACTGGCTCACTCATCCGAGCTATGCCCATCTACAAGAGAAAAGAGCAAATGGCTGACATGCAGTACCAGTAGCAGCAGCAGCAGCAGACATTGGATTGCCAAGACACAGAGCTCATGGCACAGCAGGGGTGGCATCAGCAGAGGCAGGAGCAGCGGACATTCGATTGTGAGGGCACAGTATCTGTGGTACAGCAGTGGCAGCATCAGCATCAGCAGAAATTAGATTGTCTGGCCACAGTACCTATGGTACACAGCAACAGCAGCAGTCGACATTGGATTGCTAGGGCACAGTAACTGTGGCTGGTACCCATCCTTGGCCAGGCATTAAAGGCTGCCAGACATTGGTGGAGCAGCAGCAGAGGTCAGGCCAGGGCTTGGTGGTTGGCACCTGTACTCGGCTGGATGTTCCAGGCTGCCAGGCATCGGAGGAGCAGTGGCAAGGCCCGACCAGGGCTTGGTGGCTGGCACCCCTACTCGGCCGAGCATTGCAGGCTTCCAGGCATCAGCGGAGCAGCGGCAGAGGCCTGGCCAGGGCTTGGTGGCTGGCACCCTTACTCGGCCAAGCATTGTAGGCTGGCATGCATTGGTGGAGCAGCGGCAGAGGCCCGGCCAGGGCTTGGTGGCTGGCACCCGTACTTGGCCAGGCGTTGCAGGCTGCCAGGCATCGGCGGCAGCCTGACTCAGGGTGGTGCACGAGGGCAGCTTAAAACGGGGGGCCAGGAAGCCATTCAGATGCCTAAACCCCATTTGCCCAACCACTGAGAAGGGCTGCCAATCGAGCACCTCCAACATTCACGTGCCACCCTCCACATCCTGCAGCTGCCAATAGACTCAGCAGCTTCCCCCACCCCAGCTCCTCCATGGTGCACTGATGCTCCTGGGCCTCAACTGGCTGCTGCTTCTGCTACTGTTGCTCCTCTCCCAGCTGTAATTGTCCAGGGATTGGGTCCTGCCTCTAGCAGCCAGGGTGGGATCCACCAGCCCTGGACTGCTGTGGATCACATGAATAATGGGGGACATTAGTGGCCCATGATGAACATCCGACCCTGAAGCACCTGCACCTGCTCCTGTAGCTGCAGCAGAGACAGCCGCAGACTCCTGGACTGCAGGCCTTCCAGTGCCCTGCGTGGCAGTGGAGGATGCTGGCAGGAGGTTACGCCGAACCACACCCCCAGTGCCACTGCTGGGAGCCTCTGAAGCCTGCCTCCCAAAATCAGGCCTGTTCAGTTTGGGGAATGGTGATGGGCTCGGGCTGCTGCTGCTGCCTGCCACGGTCCCTGCCACCTCTGACACGTGCCCCATTGCCTGCCTTATGGACAGCAGACCAGCCTCTCCTGCTTCCCTTCTCACTTTCTCCCATCCAAATACCAAGTCTCTCTCTACCCCTGGGGCCAGTAAGTCTGCTTCTCAGCTGACCCCGCCCCCCCCAAGCCTGCCAGTCAGGTTTTTCCTGCCTGAACGCGCCTGAACTGTTTGAGGGTTTCCACATTCAGTTCGGGCCTCTGGTTTGGGTGTCCGAACTGGCTGAGTTTGGGCCGAATTCCAAACATCCAAACCGCGTTCGCACATCCCTACTGTTTTTAGACAAGACGTAACCATGCAGGTCCACTCATGAACCATACATCCAAAACCTGGTGGTGGGTGCACACTCCTGTGACCCACACAGCACCCACTCATGGCCGCTTATGGAGCATCAGAGAAAAAGTCAGGGTGTGCTGTGTAGAGGAAGGCAAGAAAGTGCACAGGAAGAGGTGCTCATACATTCCCATGCATGCCATAGAATAGGTTCCCAGCCACCTGCCTCCCTGGTCCAGTCCACAACTCTGCTGGGAGCTCTCTCTGATCTCTTAAAGGACGTGCATGAAATACACCACTGCATTGGCTCAAAGCACAATAAGCCCCCTTTGTTACGCATGAGAGAAGAACCAACACCCTGGAGGACAGCATGCACCTCTGTTACAGCCTGGGACTGCCAGCAGCTGTAGTGGTTGTACTGGCTCCTGGGCAGGAAGGGGTTACCGACTGCTCCAGTTTCATGTTTCCAAGGTGTCTGGTGCTGTGTGTTGCAGAGGGTGAGCAGTTGGACAGGGCTTGGGATGGGGAGTGGTGCCGGGTGCGGGGGTGGGGAAATGGCCACCTGTATGAATTGTTTGCATGGCCGACCTGTGGAATGCGTGGAGGTTGCCTGAGTGAGCGCGATGTCAACCCAGGGATCCGTCCATTAGAATTCCTCCCCATGCGCTCCACCTGGGACATAGACACCCCTCCCCAGCCATGCTTGTTTAAAAAAGGCCTATATTTCTGGTGGCTTGAGAAATTGACTGAAGTCCAACCTAATTTCACACAGACCTTTAAATAGTCGAAATAGCAGCAATGTTTGGTCATGACTGATCTGTGGTGGGTTAGAAGAGCCAACATGACCCATTAAAAGTCCCCTTTATTTTTCCTCTAATTCATAAGAACATAAGAAGTGCGATACTGGGTCAGATCAATGGTGCATCTAACCCAGCATCCTGTCTCTGACAGTGGCCAATCACGGTGGCTTGGAAGAAGCACCCAACCAACAGGTAACAATGGGGGATCCATTCCTTGTTGTTTCCCCCCAGCTCCCATCATGTTCCCTGATCCTGTCTGGCTAATAGCTGCTAATGGACCTATCTTCCAGAAACTTGTCCAAACCTCTTTTAAACTCAGCTATAGTACTGGCCCTTACCACAGCCTCTGGCAGTAGATTCCACAACCCAATTATACGCTGAGTGAAAAAATATTTTCTTTTATTTGTTTTAAACTTGCCACCCATGAGTTTCATGGAGTGTCCCCTAGTTCTAGTACTAGCTGAGAGGGTAAATAACTGCTCCTTGTTTATTAGTTCCACACCACTCATGATTTTATAGACCTCTATCATATCTCCTCTCAGTCGTCTCTTCTCCAAACTGAAGAGCCCCAACCTACCAAGCCTCTCCTCATACGGGAGCCCTTCCATGCCCTTGATCATTTTTGTTGCCCTTCTCTGTACCTTTTCTAGTTCAGCTATGTCTTTTTTGAGATGGGGCGACCAGAACTGCACACAATATTCGAGGTGCGGTCGCACCATTGATTTGTATAGAGGCATTATGACATCCTCAGTTTTATTCTCTATCCCCTTCCGAATAATTCCTAACATTCTGTTTGCTTTTTTGACTGCTGCTGCGCACTGCGCTGTGGATTTCATTGTATTGTCCACAACCACCCCCAGATCCTTTTCCTGAGTGGTAACTCCTAGCTTAGTACCCAGCATTGTGTACGCATAGTTTGGATTATTTTTCCCTACGTGCATCACTTTGCACTTGTCCACATTAAATCTCATTTGCCATTTAGATGCCCAGGCACCCAGTGTCGTAAGATCCTGTTGCAGTTCCTCACAGTCTGCTCGTGTTTTAACTACCTTGAATAACTTGGTGTCGTCTGCAAATTTGATCACCTCACTCTTAACACCCTTTTCCAAATCATTAATGAATACATTAAACAGCACCGGTCCCAATACAGATCCCTGAGGCACACCACTTTTTACATCTCTCCATTGTGAAAACTGACCATTTAGTCCTACCCTTTGCTTTCTATCTTTTAACCAGTTTCTGATCCATAGTAAGACACTACCTCCTATCCCATGACTTTTTAATTTTCTCAAGAGTCTCTCATGAGGGACCTTATCAAATGCTTTCTGGAAATCCAGGTACACTATATCTACTGGGTCTCCCTTGTCCACATGCTTATTTACACCCTCAAAGAATTCCAACAGGTTAGTGAGGCATGACTTACCTTTACTAAATCCGTGTTGACTCTTCCCCATTAAGCCATGTTTGTCAACATACCCTGTAATTCTCTCCTTAATGATGGCTTCCACCATTTTACCTGGCACAGACGTCAAGTTTACTGGTCTGTAGTTTCCAGAATCGCCTCTGGATCCCTTTTTAAATATTGGGGTTACATTTGCCACCCTCCAGTCCTCGGGTACAGTGGCAGATTTTAGTGACAGGTTACAAATTACTAACAGTAGGTCTGCGATTTCATATTTGAGTTCCTTCAGAACTCTGGGGTGAATGCCATCTGGCCCTGGTGACTTGTTAGTATTCACTTTGTCAATTTGCCCCCAAACATCGTCCAACGTCAAATTATTGTCTTGTGGTTTTATAATTAAAGGCATGATATGGATCATGGAGGCAGGGAACATGTCTACCTCTGTAAGTTATTTACAAATTGTGCAGCATCGAAAGGTCCCTAATTCTGACTGCATAGATAATTGCTTTGGGAATGCTAATGAATATAGTTGTATTGTCCTAATCCTGCAAAATGATGTGGTAGCAGGCTCCCATGTCCATGTGCACTGTTCCATTAAAGAGAATGAGCAGAAAATGCTCACAGGGAGTCTGTATAACACTTCCCCCACCCCCTCCGCAAGATCACAGGCTAAATTTTTATGCCGCAATCTGAAGTGATATGTTTAGAACTTTAATTTTCACTATCACTTATTAGGACTTCAGTTGAGTAGTAAAACTCAAGTAGGCATGAATTCTGAGGACAGCCAGTAAAGAATACACCTGAAAAGCATGTGGGTTCTGGAATATGTTCATTACATTAGGGTGAGACATAAGGTGATTATTTCTTATGTGCTTATAAAATAGCTTTTTGGTCTGGGGTGGGGAAACGTTTCCCCTCCCGGAGCTAATTTGAAAATTAGTACAAGCTCTGAGGGCTCCACAGAAGTTGGAGGTAGGGATACTTATATGGTGCGTTTGTGGGTAGGCGGGGAGATAGGAAGAAAGGCTCCAGGTAAATCTGTGCCATGGATCCATTTTCTGTCCTTGAGTGCATCCTTCATCTCTGCTCCCTCCCCCTGACCTCAGTCTTTCAGTACTTGGTGGCAGGAGGTAGATTGGACCAGATCCAGGAACTGGAAAGGGTCCAAATACAACTAGCATTTGGCCCTCAAGCCTGAGGGCCAATAATAATAGGAAGGGGGAAAAAAACCTTAACCTGACAGAAGAAAAGATGCGTGGTTCTACTAGGCAGTACCCATTCTTTGAACAGTAGTTCATAACATTTAGTAAACAGTGGATAGTAATTTAAAAAAATTCTCCTTGTGTTTTAATTCCCCTGGTAGCAAGCTTCTAACAGGGCTATCACAACAATACCAAACCAGCAAGACAAGAGGGCTTCTTAATTCTATTCGATAAATCCAGTTCGCTTGAAGTGTCATCGCTATATGCTTTTTATATAAAACACTTTCCAAAAGCAAGAGGTCTACATAATTTCACACCAGACAACTGGCTAGTAACTTATACTAATAAAACAGAAATGGACAGATGTGCAGCTGGTGTTGACTGGCATGCTGACTTTTACCAGCTGAGGATCTGGCTCTGTATTTTTATATTTTTGCAGTACCATGTGAATTTGAAGAAACGGTTATGTATTTTAAAATTCCACCATGGTTCCACTCATGGGTATCCTCTAAAATATAATAATTATTATTGTTGTTATTAATATTTTATTTTATTTTAATTATTATTATTTTTATTTTTTTATATCCTGCTCTTCTCCCAAAGGACTCAGATTGGTTACAACAACAACAACCAAAAAAATTAATCGCAAGGAATTACAAAAGAAATTAAAAAAAACCAAATGAACATTACACAAAAACCAAATTAAAATTACAGTCTTCTCTTCCACCCTCTCTTAGAAAACCCTTCCCCTCACACACACACACACAGAGGGGTCAGCACATAGTCCCGGAGCCTTCCCAATGCAGCCAACCCCACCCCCCGCAATCACAGAGGGGTCAGATCAGCTCATAACCCTTACCCCCCCTGCAGCTAACTCCCCTCTCTCAGAGGGTGAAAACAGACATGACGCTAACCACCCTTTAACCACCCTTGGAGGTCATTTATGAATATTTCAGGGCTGCATAGGGCATCAGTACAGCCCTGCAACATGCATAAATAACCACCAAGGGTGGTTAAAGGGTGGTTAGCATCATGTCTGTTTTCACCCAGAGAGAGTTCAGTGCATAGATCTTAACACACACACCCTGACCCCACAAACTAACCCCATCCTCTCACAGAGGGGTCAGCACTTCATTTTCATTATATTGATAATGATAATGATATTTTTTCATTTTCGTTATCGTTATTGCAATAATGTTCATGAAGATAAATAATAAAATCAATAATGACAACGGAAGTTGTTATTGATTTCATTATTGCCTGGCAGGTGTTTTTTGGAGGGAAATGTGGTGAGGGAAGGAGGGAGCAGACATTTCGGAGCCAGAAACAGTGTTGAACTCTTGAACTGGGCCTGTAATGGGAGGGGAAGGACCTGATTAATGTAATTGCTGGCCAATGAGCAGTGCAAGCAGGTCCCAGTTGGATGGCCCCTGTGATTGCTCAATGCCTCCTGCTTCACAGAACCAATCATGGGGGCTCTGGGGAGGGCACTCCAACTCTTTATGGTGCAGGGCCAGGCTGCTTAACTTTTGTTCTGTGTTAGCTCTTGCTGTGTCAGGTTTCATTTACAGAACTCTAGTGCTGCTTGGACTAAAAATCTTCCCCAGCCCTCAATGTTATACCTTACCTTTCCTTATACCCTTTATTTCATCTTTTCCCTTCCCATGTCTTTATTCCCCTGTACAAATATAGATTTAGGTATATAGATTAGAAAAATAGATACAGATTACAGATATAGATAATAAAGATAGATTATATATACTCTAAAGTTTTTTCCTTTCCCCTTCCCCGTTTGTCTTCCCCGTCCATATTAGATGATAGATAGATAGATTAGATTAGATATTAGATAATAGATATAATAATAGATATTAGGCCTTTTAGTTATATATATTAGCATTATAGGATAGGATAGGAATAAGATAGATAGATACTTAAATAGAACAGATAGCAGATAGAAGTTTATTCATATAGATACTTAGGAATATATTGCATATAGTATAGGTTAGGTGTAGGCTTAGGTTAGATATACATATTAGTAATTTTTCATATTGTCATTGTGCTGCACTTTTTATTACTACTGCATTATAATGAGAAAGGGAGGAAGGAGTTCAACTTCTGAGAAGCCTGGGGTAGGTGTCTGCTGGCACTTCTGCCACTGGTGGCAGCCCACAATGGAAATGATACCAAAAACAAAATCTTTGTTAGCGCACAAAATCGATACCAATACCAATAATGAAACACAAAATTTTGTTAACAATAATGAAAATGACAGTTTTTAATAATATAAAATGAAAAGTAAAATGAAAAACAACATGGGTCCTTGGTGCACACCTCTAATCAGCATGTAAATCTCTGCTTTTCCCATCAAAAACCAGTACCCCCCACGCAAAGGGTCCAGACACACTCCACTCTCCCACACTTCGTCCCCACCCCTTTAAAAGCATGAACAGTATCATTAGTCTCCAATGCCCACAATGGGTGTCTTCACACCGACAGCTGCCCCGCCTCGCCCCCGAGCAGACCATCTGTTTAAAAGCAACCTGCCAGATGTGCAGGCAGAGCAAAGGCAGGTCAGGCTGTTCTTTTTCTGGTACTACCCCACTGGTGGTGCTCAGGAACATCTCAGAGCATTGCCGGCAGAGTGTGCAGCCTAACCCTGGAGCGCCAGCTGTAGGTGGGGCTGCAATCTATCTGCTTGGCGAACAACCACTGCAGCCTTATGATTGGCTGGGGGTTGCCCAAGTGATGTCATAGCACTCAGATGATCTGCCTGCAATGCTATGGTGTGGGGAAGGGGCACCGTGCAAGCTGACTGTGGGCCCCAGCAACCACTGGATCCATTTAAAACAGACCCAGGTGTGGCTGCAAACAGGCAGAGGTGGGGGTGCACCCTTGGACTTGCTCTCAGGTTGTACACCCCCACGTTAGTGTGAAAAAACCCACTGTCTGGCTCACACCCTAAACACCACCAAATGGCTGCTCAATAGTCAGCACCCCTAGGCAGCCGCTCACAGCTCCTAGAGCCTTCATGAACCTGGGGGAGATGGAGGAAATGCCAATTAGCACACAGATGGGCGGACCCATAATTAACTGAAGATTGAGGCTGCAATCTCAAAATTACTTATTCCAGAGCTGACCCACTGAAGTTTATGGTTTGTTTTGCAGTATCTAAAAAAGCATTATGGGGGCTTAATTTTGTGGTCCCTGAATCTCTCTACAAACCACATGCCTCATGGTCATTTAATGTTGAGAGGCTGGCTCAGATGCTGTTTTCTAATCAGTTTTCTTAGACTTAAACTTATTATTATTATTATTATTTTATTATTTTATTTTATTTTATTTTATTTTTATTATTTTATTTTATTATTTTAAAATAGAATAAATAATTTTGTATTTGGAAAAATAATGTTCTGTAAGAAAGAATATCCTGTTTTGTTATTGTTCTGGTAGTGGTTTTGGTTTTGGTAGTGATCTGAGCATGCATTTGTTTTACCTTTGCAAATCTGAGCACTGAACTTTGCTCATGGAGCAAATAATGAATAGGGAATAATTGGGGTCATCTCTTCAAGACTACCTGCGTTTACACTGCAAAAATATTTTAAGTAACACAAGAAAGATCTTTTTGAGTCATTCAGTCTGTCCAGAAAAGTTAAGAGATATAGCCCGGTCAATTTTAATCCTAAAATATCTTCTTTTCCATCCACAAGTAAATACTAGCAGTCTGAACCTCTCCTTAGCCTGAAAACAACGAATTATGACTAACGAACCAGGTTATTCTTCTTTTCCCTGAAGATGCAAAACAAACCATAGCAACCATTCACACTACATAAACAGTTATGAACATTTCATTTTCCTTCACATACAGAAACTGAGTGCATGAGGCATTCTGACGTAAAATTGTTTGAAAAACAAAAGATTTAAACAGTTTGTTTTACAGCACTGGGAAAACACAAAGTGAACAATTAGCTTGATCTTAACAGCATCTGTCCTCCCCTGTTTCTCCTTGATCTTTGGAGTCAGGCTTTAATGCAGCCAGAGAAAAACTTACATGAGATTTCTTAACAGGATTGCATTAAAGTTGTTGCAGCCATTGTGCTGCTGGGGATGCTAAAGTGTAGTACTATTGATTGTCTCTTGGCCCAAAAGTTTTAATTCTAGGGCAGTAGTTTTATCTCTACCAGAGTGATGATTGTGCTTCCCATTCCCACTCCTCCCCAGATGGCACCATACAGATCTGACCCAGTGCTGTCAAGCCACCTAACAACAAAGCTGGCCCTTTATCTTTCTTTCCAAATCTCTGCCAGCCTTTATCCTGTCCCAGATGTCCCTTACACAGCTGCCCAATCCCACCCAATTCCTATTTGTGGTACTCTAATTTAAAAATTAGTAATTAAAATGAACATCTTTTGCCCACACTACTGCCAGCCTTTACATTGTTCCATCTGCCCATTCCTCCCACCCCCCACCCCCAGCAAAATCCCTATTTTTAGAAGACTCATTTGTATGTGATCTGGTCTCTGGCAGGAATTCCCTACCCCCATCTGTTCCCTTTCAGACAATCAATCCCACCCAGACCACCATTTTCCACACTTTCAATTTCTTATAACAGGAAAAAATTGTGTATAATTCTCTGCCTAAAGCTCCCATCAGTTCCCTCCTACCTTGTCTAGAGACTCCAGGAAGGATTATCAGTCCTATATAGTCCAATATCTCTTCAAAATCTGGGAGCATCATCTAAACAAAAAGTATGCATTTTGCAGGTTATAGAGTTGCATTCTGTTCAGTCATCAGGATGGAAAGAATAGCAGCTACCTAATTAATGTTGGGGAAAATGTTCCCAAATTCAGCATCTTTGTCTGGGGAACATAATGATGGCCCTCATTAGAAGTCATGCCAGCCACACTTAAATAAAAAATACTTGGCACTTTTTGTTAACCTTTTCCTCATCTTAAGCCATTTCTATCCCCTAGTGTTAAAGCATTCTTCATTTAAAAATAAGCAAAAACATTGTTTTCGTCTAAATATGAGATGCATTCATTGGGTACAATTGGACAATATAAGGCTGAGGGAAGTGTTAAAGTAAGAGTATCCTGTGCTGAGTGAGGTGAGCTGGGAAGTTAACATAGCAGTCCAGTAGTTTACAGAGTGGTTTTGCAAGAAGGTTTTAGAAGTGGGGCAGGGTAGCTAAACCTTGAGCTTCATTTATTTATTCTTACATTTTTGCCCCACCCTTCTCCTGAAGACTCAGGGCAGCTTATCATGGTACAGTTCTCGGTCCTATTCCTTACTGTTTTGACTTTGTAGAACCTGTTCGCTTACTAATTAAAATGATGTAGGTAGCAGTCAGGATTGACCTTAGAATTTGTGGAACCCAGCGCAACCCCCCTACCCACACCACTTTAATAATTGACAGTCTGGTGCTTGTCTGGCAGTCTGCCCCACATAGCTCTCTAGGAGTCTCAGGAGACTGTCCACCACCACAAACCTCAGGAGTAGTGATGGGGCTCTTCAGGAATGGCACTAGTGTTTGAGGGGCTCCCAGAGCCTCTCATGATTGGGGATGGTGGGCTGGCACTTCCTGCAGGGATTCCCCTAGCTGTGGGACCTGGGATGACTGCCTCATTAACACTGCCTAAGGCCAATCCTCGAAACAAGTCATGCAGCCTTACCTTGTACAGCAGGATCCTAATGGCTGAAAGTTTAGAAGTGGGGATGGGTAGAGGAAATGCAGCCAGTGAAGTGACATTCAGACTCATGACCTCCCATGTACTAGTTCAGGGACCATTCCTCCAAGGGACACAACGAATACATACCCTCACACAAAATTCCTGCACCAGAATTGCTGGAGCCTGACTCTGTTCTGCACTTTAGGTGCCAAGGAATGAATGAGTGTTGGGCTTAGCCTGCCTCACTAGCCCATATGAAATGCAACCCATGAATCTATTCCTTATTCTTTGTTCCTTAACCTCTTTGACTTCCACCTTAACAATGGTGAAGATCATCCAATTATCCAACCCAGATAGGTAACCTACCAAGATCTTCCTTACCCAACATTTCCATTTACCATTCTCATTTTACCCCTAAGATGACCTCGCCTTCTTGATACCAAAAGAACAAAGGTAGAGAGGGCCTGCATCTCCTGGACAGAGGATAACCTAAGCAGATTTTGATAACAATCCACCGATTCAAAACTGAACCCAACTCCCAAAAGGGGAGTGAGCCAAGTCTCCCTCAGCAAATTGTAGTATTGGCACCTTAATACAAGGTGCTCTACTGTTTCAATTTCATTCATACTACATGGACAACAGTGCTGATCATGTGCAATGTGTTGGTACCTACCCTCTATCACAGCTGTCTGAACCATTTCGAACCTTAGCAAGGTGTAACTTCTTCTCAGTTTGGGGTTAGCTATCTTATCCAGGTAGGATTCAAACATCCAAATGCTCTTTACCTGGGCCAGTCCTGGAGCAACTCTCAATTGAGCCAAAAAGGCCAGATCTTCTTGTTGGGTCTGATTTCGCACTCTCTGGATCATTTCGCTTTTGATCACATTTAACCTTTTCCCCGCAAAATATTCAAATGAAAAGCCCATATTTTTGAGCAAGCTTCCTAGATATTTGATCCATGAATATGTCCTTAAGCCCTCATGAGATAACTCCTCCCTGAGGCATTGCAGGGAAAGATGCTGTTCCTGCTGCTGCAGCAGCCTAAGCCAGTATTGTGCCATAGACTGCTTAGCATAGGCATCAATAGAATAGACACCTGTCTCAGGCCTCAATATTGGCCCAGACGTACTTGGTCCCACCTTCAGAAGTCTACGCAAAAACAGGTTCTGAACCTTATCTAGGAACCTTGCATCTGGGAATGGTATTATTTCCAGCCCAAAAGCGGCTGATGGCGGGATCTTTGCATTAAACACTTGTAAAAAGGCAGAGACTGATACCCCCTTCGGCATACTCAGAGCCCTATTCAACGCCCGTGTGGCTTGAAGGGCCTTAGTTACACGATTTTGAAGATGTAAATTCCAGGTACCCCTCGAAGTGAAAGTGACTCCCAGGTAATTGTGTGAATTCATGATATCAAATGTCCCTGTTGACACTTTCCACTTGTTTTTTTTTTAATTTCTTCCCCAAAATCATCAATTTTTTTATCATTGATTATCAGACCATTGGACTGATAATACCGATGCAATTTCTCTAGCAGCCATGTCAATCCTATTTCTGTCTGTGTGAAAAGCACCAGATCGTCAGCGAATTGGACTGCACACACCTGAGCATCACCCACCTTAGGTGGATGGGTATCATCTGCCTTGAGGGATGGGATCAAATATGCCACATACAGATTAAAGAGGAGCGGCGCAAGGACACATCCCTGGCACACTTCTCTTTGAATTGGGATCGATTCCTGACTTATGATGTTTCCCAATTTGATCCTGGCCTCATTATCTGAATATAATTGCCGTATAGAGGCCAGCAGTTTAACATCAATGCCTCGGACCATAAGTTTGGCCCAAACCTTGGTCCAGAGATGGTATCAAACGCCTTGGAAAAATCGACAAAGGCCATAAACAATTTCCCTTTTTTAACTTTATGGTACTTGAAAATCAGACGTTATATAATAAAACAACAGTCGATAGTTGAATGTCCCTTCTTAAACCCGAACTGTTCAGGCGGAATTAGTGCTTCCTTTTTCACCCATTCCTCCAGGTGAACCAACAGCATCCTAGCATACACCTTTCCGATCGTTGATAGCAAACTGATCGGCCTGTAGCAAGCAGGGTCCCGAATGCTGCCCTTTTTATAAATGGGAACAATCCAGCTTGTTACCCAGGCTTGCGGTATGTTATGTCCCTCACTAACTCAAAAAAATAGGGTAGAAAGTATTGAAGCCCACCACTGTGGGGCTTCCTGTAACATCTCTGCTGTAATCCTATCCTGGCCTGGAGCCTTGCTCTGTCTAAATCCCATTATCTGCTCCACTATCTTACTTCCTGAAAAATCTTCCCGACGCCAGGCTGAGGAATCTTTAACCTGCTGTTTTATCTTCAAGTCTGCTATCCCTATTTGCCAATCTGCATATAGATCTTCAAAGAAGGCCCTCCAAGACGCATGGGGAACTACCTGATTGTTTGACTTCTTCTGTGGCTTAATAATTCTATTTAACATGGACCAAAAGCCACTGGTGTTCCTGGTGGCCAGATCAACTGCCATTCTTGCCCATACTTGTGCTTAAAAGGTGCCCCTTTTATCCACCAACAGTTTCTTATACTGGGATCTGAGCACCACATAATCTTCCCACATCCTTTGAGATTGATTGATAACCCATCGTCTTTTGGCAACCACAAGGCTATTTTTCATGGTCCTACATTCTCGATCAAACCAGTGGTATGTGGAGGTATGCTGGATTCCCCTCCTAACTTTGATTGTTATTTTATCTACTACAGCAGCCAACACTCCATCATATGCCCTGAGGACTTCCTCAATCTCAGGAGCCCTCTGAATTATCCCAACCTGATTAATAATTGCAGGTTGGCCTCTTACTTCCTGAAACTCTTGCAGCAGGGATGTTGGGGATATTCTCTTTAATTTAGTGAGAGATACCCCTAGGTCTTCAAGGTCCCATCCCAACTGGACTGAATCCCCCAGCATAAAATATGTGCTAAGCACCAAATGGTCACTTTCTGGTCTTGGTACTATATAGATACTATCAAACTTATCCTGATACTCTATCCCTACCATAATCAGATCCACTTTACTTTTTCCCTGCAGTCCAACAAAGGTGAAACCCCCGACCGGGTCCTCCAATAGGGGCTGATTGAGTACTGCCAATTCAAACTTTTCCACAATCCCTTCCAACTTGCCTTTAGCTCGACTAGACTTAACTCTTGCACCTGAATCCTCCCTCAGATCCATTAAGGGATTATTCTGGTTGACCAGATGAACATTAACGTCACCTAATAGAATAATCAGCCCTGAAGGAAAACGATCCTCCATCTCCAGAACTGTTTCCTATAAAACCTCCCAAATATCATCATTATAATAATCTGAGGAAGCTGGGGGTACATAATCATTAATTATAATACATACAGGATTCCTTTGTGGACCTTATTTAATTATGCCAACTTGAATTTCGGGTCTATGGGAATCTAGGGTTAGCACAGAATAGGGACTGGTGTTAGGTACAGCTATTGTCAAACCTCCCGAAACCCGACCTTTGGTTCGTTTTTTCTGACTGCCATGCCACAGCATTTGAAACTCCTCTAATTCAAAGGCCTCATGCAGCTTCATCCACGTTTCTTGTAGGCATATAATATCATACACTCTGAGGAATTCTAACCATTCCCTATCGCTGCTCTTTGCTCTGAGACCTGTAATATTCCAAGAGGCCAAACGCATGACCTTTTCACCAAATTTCCCCATTTTAGGGGGTTTATATGGCCCTCCACCCTGGGCCAATTGGTCCTCAGTTGCCTGTTGGCATATTGAGCTAGGCCCACTCCCTTGATGTCACATAGACTCCTTATCCTGCTCTATCTGAAACTCAATGGGACTTAACACTGCTACATTGCTTAGGGGTCCATTGCTTGCACATCCTATATTCCCTTCCTTTATCAGCCCTGTCTGACAGTCTCTGATAATAGGAGTTGGTGACCCCTTTTCACTTTCAGCTATGAAGCGAATTGCAGTTAGAGTCTCTGTATCATGCACTGGTTTATGTTCAATACCACTAGGTGCAGCTGTATAATCAATGTCCCTTGCTTGGGCAAAGTTCCCCAAATGCCCTAATCTAGATCGGAAAATATCCTGATCTATGATAAAGAATTTTTGGAACAGATCCAATATATGAGCTGAAACTTCTACTGATAACTTCCCCAACAGGAATGCTCCCACCTTAATAGCAAGCGGAGTATTTGGGCACCCTAAATATTGCATCTGGCTCTGCATCTCCTCCCTAGAATCTACTTGGTCCGGCTGCTTGCTGCTAATGGATAGTATAGTTTGCCAATTTTTACAGTCTTTCTGATCTACCATACCTTGGGTTGGTAAACTAATAACCTTATCCTGCATTATCTGCTCTTGCACCTCTAAAACTTGGGTAGGTGGATTAAATTCCAATCCAATAAATTAACCATTTCTTTAGGATTGGGCTCATGGGGTGGGTTAATTTCCATAGACACCCCCTGGTTTTTACTTCCACTTATGGGGGATAGATCCATGGGTCCCACTGGTCCCAGGTTAGGAGATGAGAATGGTTGAGACTGCCCCTGCCATTGACCCTCCTTCCCAGGGATTATCTGATTACGCAAGAAAACTCTGTCGATGGAAATACCCCCACTTTTAAGGTACTTTCTTGCCTTGAATAATCTTTTGACCCAGCTCTTATCCACAAACACCACCCTAAATCTATATAACCAATTGCATTGATGTAACCTAACCGTTTTTACGATATGTTGGGGCCCGGCAGATGAACCCCCCCAAAAAACTAAATTACTAATAACACACTCCTGTGTGTCCCAAAAATGGCGGGTAACATCAGCATCTGGTCCAACATACAAATAGATCTGATTATCTGGTATTGTAACCAGATTATAACCCCACACTTGTATGGAGGACCCAAACGACCTCATTAATGATTGTCCACTTTCAAAGGATTAATCTTTGATGGTAGCCACCGGCCCCTCCAGGTGTGTCCCCAGCTCCTCCAATCTGTCCACAATCTCCTGCAACTGTTGCTTCACCTTCCCCATAGAAACATCCAGATCAGTTATGCTGGTAAATAGGGCATCCACAGTTCTAGCAATCAATCTAGTTTGGCACCATAAATAATCCTTGCATGCACTGTCATTTAAAGGGTCACCCCACCACTTCCCAAATGGGGAGGTATCGGGATGGAATCTCTGATCGGGGCCCTTTCCTCTGATAAATCAGGTAGGCATGCAAAACGATTTTGAGGAGGCAGCAGTTTGCCTGCAACTCCCACCTCCTTATTCTTAGCAATCTTAGCAGGCAATACCTCTTCTGGCGAAAGTGAGGCAACATCACGGCTTCTCTTCCTCTCCATCCCCAACCAGTGGTGAACTTACCAACAAAAATGAAATAGGCAGGATACCCCGGCCCCCCGGCCAGTGCCTAAGGCCGTGCGCACAAGGGCGCACCCTTGCGCACGCAGCCCTTAGGTGCGTGGCCTCCAACGCGCACCTCCGGTGCCACTGCAGGTGCTTGCGCATTTGCAGAGTGAGTGTGGGATACAAAATAGTGTGTTGGACTCAGTACTAGTTAGTCAAGGGAGAGGGAGACCCTTATGTTCAAATTCTGGCCATCCACAATTAAATGACAGAAGCCTAAAATTCCGTTCTGTAAATGGTAAGGTCTGGTTAGTGTTTGTTGCACAATGAGGCTCTCATGTACACTCCAACACTGTCATCCCCACACTTTGGGGATATGGTGAAGACAGCATGTACGCAAATACCAGTGTCTTTAGCGTAGTAATCTGCTGGTATACTGTTTGCCACTGCTGATGTTGTCAGTAGTTGGGTTCATGCTACCATTACAATAACTGCTCCTAACAAAAGTTGTTATTGAACTCAGTAAATATTGTCTCTCTCCTGCTCTTCAGTCTGATATCATTTATATTTCTCCTAGAGCTGTGGTTTTTATTTTATCCTCCCACCTTATTTCAGTCTAATTTCTAACTTTGAACTCTCTTGAACTGCTTTGCACTAGTTTCAAGAGAGCCACCCTGAGCCATGGAAGGGCAGTATAAAGAATTGATTAAATGAATGAATAAATAAATTAAATAAATAAAATGTTTCAATTGGATTAATAGGAGAGGCTATTGACATGTAAACCTTCGCTTATTACCCTGATTCAGAGCACAGGTTCACAAACTCTCTCCTCTCTTGAAACATAAACAACCCACTTATTTTCCTGTGATCCTGTTTCAAAATCTTCAGTACGCTTGCTCATCCTTGTGCTATTTCTCATGGGCGGGGGAGAGAAATGTTTTAATACAAAAGAAACTGAATTTTATTTTTAAAGCTCGTTGCTCTGTATATGGCTTAAAAATCATATTAAATTTGATAATGTAACATGTAAGAACATATAGGTTATGTTTTTTTATGTATACTTATAGAAAAGTTCATGAATTTTACATTAAACATATATTAGAATTCTCATACCATAGGTAATGCAGCAGTTTATATCTGGAAGACTATTGTTCTTGGACACAGAAGGACTAGAAGCCTGTAAGGCTGGCAACCACTCCTTCCAGGAAGATTCCATTCTAAGAGGAATTTAGTTTAATTGAATAAAATCATTCCTTTTATTTCAAGGACAAACTGGTGTTTTTAAATTTTCAATTTATGTCTCAAGCATTTCCACAGTTGATCACAAAGAATGGGTTATAGCTTCCTCTTGGAAGTCTGCACTATGTGCATGTGCACAAGTGTGTTTCCAAGCCAAAGGCAAAGTTGAAAGCATGTTTCAGTTTTGGTGCAGCAGGGTGGCTGTAGCACCAGCATAAAAGTCTCAGGTGTGCCTACTAAACATAGGATTGTGTCACTAGCCAGCACTATATAGTACTGGTGCTAAATGAACTGTGGATGATGCCAGTAGCCAATCAGGCTGGAGACAAAGGACTTCTGGGTTATAAGGAGGAGATGCCCCAGTGTGAAGGGGGAAGCTGAAGAGAAAGGATCTGCAGTAGGGTCCTCATTACCCTGAGGAGCTGGAGCCAGACTGTATTAGGCTGGAAAGGCTTTGTCCAAACAAGGAAGCCTTGCAAACTGAGCCAACCCAGGACTGAGACCTTCAGTAAGACTCCACTTGGTGTGGGAACTTCCAGGTGGGGTCAATGCTTTATTATGCTGAGGAAGACTGTTGGTGAACTGTATAATTAAGGACTCTTGATGGACCCACAGGTTTGGGACAGTCTTGCAAACAGCTTCTGTATCAAGCTGGCTGGACGGGGAAGTTTGGAGGCCAGACTTGCTCAAATCTATAGGACTTACACAAGGCTACTTAACCCAGGATTGGGACCCTGTGAATCACGGGCTTACTGTAAAAATCTGAACATGGAGGGACTCCTGCATGGATTCTGGTAAAACTGAAAGAGTTTTGTGTACTGGGCTTGAGCTAATTCCTTGTGTGCCATACAGGCACCCCTAGAGGCTACACTTGGTAACACCCCAAATCAACATTAGGCTTTCCCTAAACAAAATATATTCCTGAAAGAAAATATTTTAAAGTCTGGTAATGGGTAAGAAAGGGTTCTGGTCACTCTCTATTCCCACATAATCCTTCATTATTTATTGTTATCCCAACCTAGGGTTGCCACTTCTCAGTTTGACCCTGAGACTCCCATAAGCCAAAATTGGAGTCTCAGGGTCAAACCGTGAGAAGTGGCAATGTTATCACAACCAAGGAAATTATATCCCTGGATGAGAGGTGGAATGTACTCTTGTCTCTCCTGATGTTTGCCTCTCCTTTGTCTCCCCCTCCCTTGTCTCTTAAATTGTAAGCCCCTTAGGAGTAGGTACCTGTTCAATAACTATTGATTGTACAGTGCCAGGTACGATGCTGGTGCTATATAAACATCATCCAACACAAAACCTTCCAGTTTACAACAAATAGTTAAGGTGGGTTCTTACTACTTAAACAAAATCAAGTAAATTAATATATCCTAAGCCCAGCTACCAAAGAAAAAACAAACAACTCCAAATCTCCCAAAGTCCTACCAAACCTGCCTTAACAACTATCCAGTTTTAAGTTTTGTTTGACTTCCTATCCTCAGCCTCGTGGCCTTAACTTTATTTGGGAGGTCACTGTACCGTAGAGGTCTCATGGCCCATTTCGTTTTTGTTTTCATTTTTTCATTTTTGTTATTTAAATCTGTCATTTTTGTTTTCAAAAATATCGAATTGTCATTTTCATTTTTGCTTTCATTTTTGTTTTCCATTGGTTTCAATGGAAAACAGATTTGTGGCTGTAACCTTTTTTTGTTTTTCATTATATTTGGCTGAATCTTGGAGGAATTGTACTTCCAATTGAAAGCATTAATGTACCAAATTACAAAAAGATTGGATAAAGTAATCCAATTCTATAAGCTGTTAAATTATATTATTTTACAAAAATCTTCATATACATTCTTAGCTGTAACTTCTTTGCCTCACATTTAGTGTAGCTGAAACTTGGCACGATTATACCCCCTTATATTTACTATCTCTGAAAACTTTCAGAAGGATTGGATAAAGGGTCCTGGTGGTATAAGCAATTAACTTATAAATGTATGTCTGACTGTAACAACTTTGTAGTCCAACCAGTGTACATGAAATTTGGCAGGACTGTATATCACACTTTCACAATCATCTCTGCCAAATATCAGAAAAATGTGATAAAGTTTTCCAATTTTATATGCCTACACAGCATATGCAGAGATGGAGCCTATGCCACGGATTCTCTTATGTGTCACTGTGGTATAAGATCAGTTTGTGATGCCAATTGGCCAGCAGAAATGTCAACCAAATATCCTCATTCTGTGTTGTGACCATTCTAACTTCTCTCCCCCACTCTTTACTGGGAACTCAGGAGCATCTGTTTAGGAAAGTGCCAATAGAGATTCTCTTATTTCCTCTGTCACAGTGCTTCAGGCTGTTATTGTGATGATAACTGGCCAGCTTGGATGTGTAAACTGTCTCCTGATTTTTGGGATGCTATCCCCAAAGTCCCAGTTATGTCCTTTCTATGCCCGCCTCAGGGCCGCCCCCTATGTCTGCCTCAAAGCCACTACTGATTGGTCCTGTAAATATTTATTTTATTATTTATTTATTTCATAGATTTATATCCCACCCCTCCTGGCCCAGGGTGGCTTACAACAATAAAATACAATAAAAACAATTTAAAACACTCAGTACAAAAAATATTTAAAATATTTAAAATGGGGCTAGCAATATATAAATAAAAGTTATAAGTTAGGTGGGGGAGATAAAACCCCTCACCCCACCCTCCCACAAGGCCTGGGCAAACAGCCAGGTTTTACAACATTGCCGGAATGTCAACAGGGTTGGGGCCAGGCGAGCTTCCTCCGGAAGGGAGTTCCAAAGGCATGGCACGGCCACCGAGAATGCCCTCTCCATTGTGGCCCCCCGCTTAACATGGGGGACCTCCAAGAAGGCACCCCCGGCAGACCGTAGAAGCTGCCCTGGGGCACGGAGGGTGAGGCGGTCCCTGAGGTATGAGGGGCCTAGACCGTATAGGGCTTTATAGATCAACACCAACACCTTGAACATGGCTTGGCAGACTATCGGCAGCCAGTGCAGAGCTCGGAGCACAGGTGTAATATGCTCCCGACGGCCCGCCCCCGTAAGGAGGTGAGCCGCCGCATTCTGCACCAGCTGCAGCCTCTGGACCAGGAACAAGGGAAGCCTCACGTAGCGCGTTACAATAGTCCAGCCTTGAGGTGACAAAGGCATGGATGAGGGTGACCAGGTCCGGGCCAGAGACGAATGGACGCAGCCTACGAACCAGATATAGCTGGCTAAAGGCAACCTTAGTGACTGCCTCCACCTGCCACTCCAGATGAAGGTCTGCATCCAATATCACCCCCAGACTCCGAACCTGCTGAGATATAGGAGGGCGAACCCCCCCAACGAGGGGGGCCACTACCTCCCTCGCTCTCCCCACCAACATCATCTCTGCCAAACCTCCGTCTTATTGGGGTTGAGCTTCACTCTGCTCAGCCGCAACCATTCTGCCATGGCCTCCAAACATTGGGATAGCAACAAGACAGCAGGGTCTGGGTCAGCTGAAAAGGAGAGGTACAGCTGAGTATCATCAGCATACTGGTGACACTGCACCCCGAACCCTCTCATGACCTCCCCCAAGGGCTGCATATATATGTTAAATAATAACGGAGACAGAATTGAACCCTGCGGAATTCCACACGGTAAGGCGTGGGGGCACGATGTCTCCTCCCCCAACACCACCCGCTGGCTTCTCCCCGAGAGGAATGAACGGAACCATTCAAGGACGGTCCCGTCCAGACCCCCCAGGTCATGCAGCCACCTCAATAGCAGCCCATGGTCCACGGTATCAAAAGCGGCCAAGAGATCTAGCAGGATGAGAAATGTTGG
>QEPC01010451.1:81671-105837 GCA_003113815.1 Sphenodon punctatus
CCCCCTCTTACCCACCCCACCTACACCCCCACCCCACCACCCTAGCCCTGTCTGCCTGTTTCTCCGCAGGTGTCAGCGGAGCCTAGATGAAGCAGCAGGGCAGCGACAGCGCCAACGGATCCTCTCCTCCTCATAAGTGCTGCCAGCTGTCTCAGGCACAAGGAGGGGAAGGAAGAAGGCGCTCCACATCCACGCTCACAAGGGGGGTGGCACTGCCACTGCAGTCCCACTAACGGGCCCTGTCGCCCTTAGGCTGGTGCCCACAGACACCCCAGCCCCTGGATAAGTACCTGATGGGAGGAGAAGGGTAGCCAATGAGGGCTAGGCAATCACACGAACCCCTCCCCAAGCTGTTCCTTCCCTCCTCTGCAGGGTTCTGGCCACACCCAACAGGGTCCCAACCCCTGGATAAGTACATGATGGGAGGAGAAGGGGAGCCAATGAGGGCTAGGCACTCACACCAACCGCTCCCCAAACTGTTCCTTCCCTCCTCTGCAGGGCTGGAAGCATGCTGTAATTGGCCAGTGAATGTGTCTGTCAGTCTTTTGGGTTGCTCCCCATCCTCCCTCCTACAGCCTCCCTCCCACTGCCATGCTCGGTGCCTGCCTCTGACTGGCACTGCACGTGCTGCTATTTATCAGAATAATGGTCTTCAAGGGGACAACTTCAATTGCTTATAAAATTGGGTCCCTTTATCAAACTGTCCTTTAGTTTGGCAGAGATGAAAGAGAAGGTATATGATACATTCCTGCTAAATGTCTTGTAAACAGGATGGAATATAAACATGTTACAGCTGAAAATGTATCCCCTGGAATAATTTCAGAGGGATAATGCAGTAGCTTGCTATTTTCTAAGTAGTAAAAATATTTCCCCCTCAATGGGTTTTGTTCCTTGTTTGTCTGCAAGTTAAGCAACTCAGCAGATGGGTGAAGAATATGCTGTCTGTTGTGTTAATGTCACAGCAACCTGTAATAAAGAAACGTTTTGTAGCATTCAGTGGTTTTGACTTTTGCATTGCATAGTAGTTAAGGCAGGTTTGGCAGGACTTTGGGAGATGTGGGGTTGTTCAGGGTTTTTTTTCCCTTGGTTGCTGGGCTTAGGAAATATTCACTTCCTTGGTTTGAGGGGGTTGTTTAAGTAGTAAGAACCCGTCAACTATTTGTTGTAAACCATGAAGTTTTGTGTTAGATAATATCATCGGTTTTTGACCAAGTAATGGCAGTTGCTACAGACTCCTCCTCACCTACACTGTGTCCCTTTCACAGCACATGAATTTACAGCTAACATGAATGCTGATTCTGCTATTTAGCAGTTGTTAAAGCTTGTGACGCTCTGCTCAACACAAAAACCCTGCCCTGGTTACTTCAGGGAACAGTCCATCAAGCGCAGCCCCATGTTGAGTGCATTGCTGTAATCTAGTCTTGAGGTAATGAAAGCATGGATGACTCAGGCCGGATCAAAGTCAGAAGGAAAGGACTGAAGCATGTAGCACATGATTGTGTGTGTGTGCAGTTGGAACAATGGGAAAAGACCATCAATCAAGCAGCTGGCCTGGAAGTGGGGAAAGATTGCAGGGGTGTGGGTGTGGTAGAACGGAAATGAAATGTCATTCATTTTAATGAGTTTCAGATGAAGCTCTTAATGAGAAACACCAGAAAAGAGACCAGAGTATGATACACCAATGTTATTGGCCAGGTTTACTACTCGAGTAATTGATAAAATCAATTCAAATAAAATCACCAGTGAACTTGTATCTTCTTAACCTCAAATATAGTCAATTGTAGGATTTTAAGTTGCTTTACCTCCCCTCATGCTGGCATTCTTGTTTTCAAACTGCATTTTACACTGAGGAACAAGCTTGTGGGATTAGGAGGCACCAGCTCTGAATTGGGGTATTGCAGGATTCCCTACATTTTTAACATCTGTCTGCCTCATAGTGTCATGGGGCTTGAGAGGACCCTGACCAGACAATTATGAAATGCAGCTAATGATCACATCTTCCAAAGCAGATGAGAAATAACCAAGACACTTCCCCCATTAAGTCACATCATCCACCAGTGCACAAACACCCCCGAAGGAAAAGGGACACATTCTCTCTACCCTCCCCCACTAAGGGAATAAATCAGGATTCAAAATGTCTGTCCACCACCACTGTGGCCAAGTTCGATCTGGGATACTACAACAGCAACTGATGCGCTCTCTTCTGCAGCCTCGTTTTCCATCTGGGACTGCTGGAAGCAGAAAATAGCATAGGGTATACTATTATTCCTCTGCTCAATTGGGGCTCGAGGAGTGGGAATGGATGTCTGCTCTTCCTGTCTATCCATTCGTAATCAATTGGGGCTCAGGCTTTGTGTCTTCACAAAGTGAGTGTGCACGCTGGGGTGTGGGGGTGGAGGCTGGCTGGCTGTGAGTGTGCTGGCTGGGAGGGAAGGGCAGAGTGTGTGTGTGTGTGTGTGTGTGTGTATGTGTATGTCATGGGGAGGGGGGCAGCGAGTGTGTGCTGGGAGGTACCTGCTGACAGGTTAGGAGGCGGCTGGGAGAGCAAGCAGGGGGGCGGAGGAATGGCATATGTTCCTCCCCCCCTCCGAACCCTGCCACCCAGTCCACTACCAACAGTATAAAGACCCCTTTAAGCAGTGGCAGTTGTAGCATGGGGGACACCTGGGGCAGTGCCCTGCCCCCACTCTGCCCCAGCTGTCCCCCTGGTGCCGCAGCTGCACTGACAGAGCGCTCACTGACTGAGTGCTCTGTCTGCTGCCAGTGGCACATCAGAACACCATACTGCTCTGACTACAGCAGTCAGAGCAGCGCAGCTCTCCGATATCAATTTCACAGCCGCTGGCAAGGCAGAGGCAGAGAGCGCTCAGTCAGTGAACACTCTAGCGCCCCTGCCTGGACTCCTTCTTGGATTCCAGAGTCTGGAGTCCCAGAAGGGAAAAACTTAGGCTGAATGCAAGCTGGGCAGCTCAGCGTTCAGTCCAAGAAGCGCCTCTAGTGAAATGAAATTTCCCTGGCCACAGCTTTGCATTGAGCCCTATGGGCTCAATGCAAAGTCTCACCTGGGCATTCAGTGGAGGTTCTCTGGTGGGAAGATGGGCTACAGGGCGCATGCTTGAACTGACTCAGCATGCACGCAGCAGCCCATCTCACTGCCGAGTGCCTCTATTGAACTGCCTGCCTGCCTGACCCGACGACGATGGTGAGTAAACGCGCCAGGTGTGTGTGTCAGGGAGCAGAGAGGCACTGCTCCCCAAGTCCCCCCCTGCTGTTCACCCCCTTCCCCAGTGGCACTGGGAAGGGGGGTGAGCGGCGGGGGCGGGAACTCGGGGAGCAGAGGCTGGGGGCCTGGGATGGAAGGGGGGAAGGTGTGCAAGCCTGGGAAATGCGGGGGGTAGGGTAGGTGTGCACCCACCCTCCCCTCCTCATTCCACAGTCTCTCACACCCTCCCCCCTTCCATCCCAGGCCCCCAGCCTGGGGACACACTGGGGAAGTGGAGGGTGAGTAAACATGGGGGGGGGGACTCGAGGAGCACAGGCTGGGGGCCTGGGGTGCTTTTCAAGGATGGGTCCCTGTCTTTTGGGTTTATAAATTATTTATTTTAAGCTTGATGTGCATGTAGACTGTATTTTCTTCCATGCGGTGTTAACCCTGGAAACTCCTTGCTGCTGGAATATGCCAATGTTTTCCTGTCTTTTGGGTTTATAAATTATTTATTTTAAGCTTGATGTGCATGTAGACTGTGTTTTCTTCCATCCGATGTTAACCCTGGAAACTCCTTGCTGCTGGGTTATGCCATGCCACTGGCCTACTGTCCCCCTGGCTCCACCTACCATCCCCCTGGCTCTGCCTACCATTCCCCTGGCTCCGCCCCTAGGCCCGTCGGCCTTACTGCCCCACTGCCCCTCCAACATCAAAACCCACCAGGCGCCCCTGCCTTTAAGCTCCCTGCCACCCCTCACCATCAGTCCTGCCCTCTCCTCCAGTCTAGGGCTGAAGGGGCAGCAGCTGTTACCGTGCTGCCATTCCATTCTGAGAACTTGGCACTTAATGTGTCTTGCTGCCGACTTCCCCTCGATATTTCCACGATTCCACATTACCTGCTGCCAGTATCTGCAGATGCGGCATGTCTGCAGTTTGTGAACAAAAGCGGTTTTATGCTGCCTTCCGCCACTGAGCATGAGTCCCTGACACACCGTGATGCTGAATAATAGATCATTGAATGAATGAACTTAGGGTGACTCTGACTACCTGCTTCAGAGTCCGCTGCAGGGGCATAGCCACCAAGGCATGGGGTGAAGGATGCATTTACGCCTGTGTCCTGCCCTGGGAGGGGGCCGGCAACGATCAGGGCCAGCCCCAGCCCTGCTCCCAAGTCCTGGAGGAGTCTCTCTTGCACCACCAGCACCGCCTTTTTAAACAGCTAAGTTGTAGCCCCATAGCGCTGCTACACGGGTGGGGGAAGAGTCTCCTCCTGTCCCCTCCTTCGCAGTGAATGTTGCTGCCTTGCAAACAAAGTTATTCTTCAAGGGGCTCCTTCCATTCTCACAAATGAGAGAGTATCAAGCCTAGAAAGAGGCGGTGGGGGAATTTTCTAACAAAATGACACTTCATGCAGGTTGTATCTCTAGCCTGGGAGGGGGGAAGCAGGCAGGGGGAAGCCTGCTCTGGGAGGGGTCCATTCAGCTGAGGGAGGGTTGGTTGTTTAGTGCTGTCTCTGTTAGAAGGATGGACAAATCCTCCCTCTTCTCTTTGTGATCGCCGCATAGAGAGAACTGGGGGTGCAGAGCAGCTACAATGAGGCAGAGAACCATCCCAACAAAAGGGAAGAATTTGTCCTTGGCACCCTAATGCACAAGAGAACTCACAGAAGAGCAGGGACTCCCCCCCCCCATCCCCTGGATCAGCATCAGGAGCCAGGCGCTCGCTCACTGCTGTTGGGGCCGGGGATCCCTGCACTCTAAGCAGGACAGAGACTAGTTCACAAGGAGGGACAACTAACAGGGCAGCACCCAGAGTTGAGCTTTGAGGGAGGGATCTTTGTTATCCCTCCTTGTGCACTAGTCGCTGTCTTTGTCCCACTTATAGTGCAGGGATTCCCCAGGAGCAGTGAGCGAGCACCTGGCTTCTGATGCTGATCCAGGGGATGGAATGGGGGATGGAATCCCTGCTCTTCTGTGAATTCTCTTGTGTGTTAGGGTGCCAAGGACAAATGCTTCCCCTTTGCTGGGATGGCTCTCTGTCTCATTGTAGCTGCTCTGCACCCCCAGTTCTCGCTATGGTGCAATCACAAAGGGAAGAGGGAGGATCTGTTCATCCTTCTGTGAGATTTGGGAATACCTCACAAGGAAAAAGGGGAGAAAAGGGATAAGGAACCACTTGTTCGGGGACCCTGGAACACAAGGAAGTGCCTGGAAAACTACCCTCAAGATCTTATAGGGCTTTAGGATCGAAAAGATACCCAACCTATCATCATAGGGTATATGGGATAGCGCAAGCCTTGGTCTGCTCCCTAGACAACAATCACTCAAGGTCCCCGGAGGAGACGGAATTGGGGAGGAATACAGTGAGGAAAGGGATGTGTGAATCCCTAGGAATGGGTAAGCGAAAGGGACAGGGCAGACACTCCAAGGGCCTAGGGACACCACGCATGAGAAGGTAAGGGGGTTTACTCACCTGCTCCACTCCTTCTACTTACACACTCATACGCCAGTGACCTCTCAGTCACTCACACATGCACGCACTTCCACAATAATAGGTCACTCAAGGGTACGGAATAACTAGTCAAAAACAAAGGGGGCTGGTCTCACAGGCAAAGCAGCTCTGTTGTGTCCCGCTTAAATAACTCTGTGGAGGGGGGTGGAGCTGCAGACGTGCAGAGCGATGCGGCCCCATCTCGGGGTGTGTGTCTGGCGCCACCGCTCTCTGTGCATCAGGGTATTCATCTCCAGGGATGCTTGTGGTTTCTGGGGGCGTGTCCAACATACTGCATGTGCCGCCCTCCTGACTCTGTTCTCCACTTCCGGTTTTTGGGGGGTTTGCAGTTGCGCGGCGGTCAGCTCTAAGGGCCCGTGAGTGGGGTGTTGTGGGGATCCCCAGGCCTGTCAGAGCACCCAGGGTGCTAGGGGTGTGTCCTCTGGGCGGGAGCCTGACAGCACCCCCCCTCCAAGAGCGGCGATAGGCAGTGGGCCTTGGTTTCAAAGGATACTGCATGTGGAACAACCGAAGCAGTCGAGGGGTATGGACATCCATCGCCTTTTCCAAGGATCTGTCAATAGGGCCATAACCTTTCCAATCAATAAGATAATAAAGGTGCCCTCGGGATTGGTGTTAGTCTAGAATGCGGTTCACCACATATTCAGGGTCAGAGTCCTGAGGCAGCGTAGCGGGGGGTGCAGTGGTACACGGGGGGGAAGCGGGCTTCAACAGGGATACATGGAACAAAGGATGAATACGTAATTGTGTGGGTAGTTGGACCCTGTATGTAATGTCGTTTATTTTACGGAGAATTTGAAAGGGTTCCATGTAGCAGTGGTCAAGTTTTGCCAATGGTCTGCAGGAGGCATAATGTCGTCGATCCACCCAGACCCAGTCGGTAGGTTGAAACAACGGTGCAGGGCGTCGATGATTGTTGGCATAATCTCGATACCGTTGTCTTGCTTGGCGAAGGATCGTGACCGCAGTTGTTCGAGCTTGCTGGATTTGTTGAATTAAAGCTTTGGTTGTAGGGAGGGTTAAGGGAGGTACTTCCGGTAGGCATATATGGGGGTGATACCCATAAGTTACATGGAAGGGGAATGTCCCGATGGAGGCATGGAGTGTATTATTATAAACGAATTCCACTAAGGGAAGGAACTGGAACCAATTGTCTTGCAAATAATCGGTGTAACAACGTAGGTATTGTTCCAACGTTTGGTTGGTTCTCTCCAGCTGCCCATTCTCTTGTGGATGATAAGCTGACGTTAGGTTGCCTTTTAATTGGAGACTAGTTAACAAGGCGTTCCAAAACTGGGAAACAAATTGCGTTCCTCTATCTGTAATAATTTCTTGGGGAATCCCATGGAGACGCACAATGTGTTGGAGAAACAGAAGGGCGGTCTGTCCCACAGTCGGAAGTTTGGCACAGGCTACAAAATGTCCCATCTTAGTGAAATGGTCCACGATGACTAAAATGGTGGTGCATTCGTGGGACGGTGGCAAGTCCACAATGAAGTCCATTCTGACTCGTTGCCATGGTCCTTGAGGTTGTGCCATTAACTGGAGAAGGTCTTTGGTTCATTGTCTAGGAATTTTGGTACGAGCACAGATCTCGCATTTTGCCACATACTGTTTAACATCTTGTTGGACTTAGGGTCACCAGAAATGCTGCTGAAGTAGGTGAAGGGTTCGTGTCCTCCCCGGGTGTCCTGCGAGTGGGGCATCATGATGACCTCATAGTATGGCCTTACGTGCGGCTCAGGGAATGACAATCTTCCCTTGTCGGTAGTACAAACCTGTCATGTTATCACTTATACCCTCAAGGTTAGCCATGTCCTCTGAGGTAGCTGTCTCTATTAGCTGTTTTAGCGAGGGCATCGTATCCAAGAAGGAACGTCTACTTAAAAGGAAGTCTCCTAATTTTTTGGGAGGATCCCCTTCTTCGTTGCACTGGGATAGGGCATTGGCCAACACATTTTGGTGGCCCGGATGATAGATGATCCAAAAGTTGAAGCGTGTGAAGAACAACGCCCAACACCCATGGCCGGCATTCGAAATACGTGCCGTCTGTAAATACGTGAGATTTCAATGGTCCATAAGAACCGTAACAGGGTACTTGGCTCCTTCTAAATAGTGCCTCCATGTAGTAAAGGCGATCAAAGATGGTATAGTTCTTTTCTGCGCTGGACAGTTGTCGCGAGTAGTAGGCACAGGGCATCAACAGGATGTCCTTGGTTACTGCTTGCAGGAGGACAGCCCCAAGTGCGATACTGGAAGCATCGGTTTCTATGGGAAAAGGCTGATCAAACTTGGGATATTGAAGAATTGGAGCCCATGTGAAGGTTTTCTTCAAGCGTTCAAAGGAAGTCTGTTGGATTGGGGTCCATTGATAGGGTACCCCTTTCTTGAGTAGACAGGTTAGGGGCTCTGTGAGATGCGCGTAGTTTGGGATATATTGGCGGTAATAGTTAGCGGTGCCCCAAAACCGCTGTAAGGCTTTTATAGAAGGAGGTGGGGTCCATGTAGTGATTGCCGCAACCTTCCCGGTGTCCATTTCAATTCCATGGGGGGAAATAACAAATCCCAAAAAGGTAATTGTTGTTTTGTGGAACACGCATTTTTCTAGTTTGCAAAATAACCGATTCTGCAGTAGCCGGTGTAGGACTGCTCAAACATGTTGCACATGTTCTTCAAACGAGGTAGAAAAAATAAGAATGTCATCCAAATATGCTACCACAAACTTATCCAACATATCTCTGAACACATAATTAATCAAATGTTGAAATGTCGCCGGAGCATTGGCAAGTCCGAACGGCATAACTCGATATTCATAGTGTCCATACCATGTTCTAAAGGCCGTCTTCCATTCATCTCCTGCGCGGATGCGTAATAAATTATAGGCCCCACGTAGATCGAGTTTTGTAAAAATTGTAGTCCCTTGCAAATGATCGAGTAGTTCAGGTATTAAGGGAGGGGGTATCAATTTTTAATAGTGAGGGCATTAAGTCCTCGATAATCTGTACAAGGCCGCAACCCTCCATCCTTTTTAGGCATGAAAAACAGGGGGGTACCTGCGGGAGAGGATGAATGGCAGATGGATCCATTTTGCAGATTCTTCTCGATATATTGTTTTAAGGTTTGGAGCTCTGGTTTAGAGAGGGCATAAAGCTAGCATAAGGAGGTTCCGCACTGGGAACCAAGTCAATAGGGCAATCATAGGGCCAATGAGGTGGTAACACCTCGGCTTCTTTTTTATTAAACACCTCTTTTATGTTCATATAGGGGGTCGGAATGACATCCTCTGCCTTGGTCAAGGTGCTTCCAATTGTAGGCATTGACTCTGGAGGTGGGGGTATTAGACAGGAAGTGCAACAAAATGGACCCTGAAATTTAACTGTATGCTGTTGCCAATTAATTCGAGGGTTATGCTGCTGCAACCAGGGTAATCCTAAAACCACAGGGAACATGGGTGTGACCACAAGGTCAAATTGCAGCTGTTCTTGGTGTTCCCCACACATCATAGGTAACCTTGGTGTCTGAAAGGTGATGGGGCCAGAAGTTAAGGGGGAATCCGTCTATGGAATGGACTGTTTTGGAAGGTACACGAGGTTGTTTGGGGATGCACCATTCGTTCCCGTACCCCAGGTCCATGAAATTCCCTGATGCCCCAGAGTCTATCATGGCCCACACAACACGTCCATGTTTAGGGTGCAGCTGCAGCAAGACAGGTATGAGCAGGTGGCCCCCCCGGGGTTTCAGGGTTTTCCTTATGGGTGCCACTACCATCGGGGATTGTCGTGCTTCCTCGAGAACTCTCCCTAAGGTTCCCGAGGTCTGGATTTTCCCTGTTGGTTTCCTGCCAGGGCTGGACAATTTCGAGCAAAATGAGAGGGATCTCCGCAGTAATAGCACTGACGGTGAACCCGGCGGCTCTCTCGCTCAGCAGGGGTTAAGGGTCCTCGGGAAGCCCCCACTTGCATGGGCTCCACCCCTTCCCCCTTTAGAGCCTCCCCCTTATTGACAAAGGCAGGGGTGACCCTGGCGGCCAGGTTCCGAAAGGTATCTTGCCGTCGCTCCCTTCTTCGCTTGGCCAAACGCTGATCAATTTGTACAGTCAAGTTAACTAAAAACCCCTAAGTGTCCGGGAGGGTGATCAGGACCAACTGGTCCTTTAGCTCATCATTTAGTCCTTTGAGGAACAACACACGCAAAACATGGTCGGACCAGTTAAGTTCAACTGCTAGTTGCTGAAACTTAGTTACATAATCAATAACTGACCCCTTACCTTGCTTCAACCCCATAATTGCCATCTCGGCTTCTTGCACTCGATGGGGGTCATCAAATAAGAAGGCTAGTTCTCGAGTGAAGTCGACATAGTTCTTCAACAAGGGGCTGTTTTTGGTGAGCAGGGGGGTAGCCCACTCCAGGGCAGTGCCTTCCAGTAGTCCAATGACGAACTCCACCTTTCTTTCATCAGTGTTGTAGGTATGGGGCTGTATGGAAAAAGTTAGGGTACAAAGGGTAATAAATCCAGCATAACGTGGTGCTCCCCCACAAACTTGGAAATAGTGGGGCCCTTAGGTTCTTGGGGTTCTCTGAACACCACACCGGGGGTTTCTGATCCCCAAGGGCCAGGGCCAGGAAGCGGTTGAGGATGAACAGGCGGGGCGGATGCCCTGGCCCCCTGAGCCTGCTGCTGTTCCTTAATATCCTTCACCTCCATGGCTAATGCCTGAATGGCATGGGTGAGCTCCTGGACGTCTGCCACGAGTTGTTCCATAATATTAGGCTGGTGAAACTGTGAGGTTTGGGAATACCTCATGAGGAAAAAGGGGAGAAAAGGGATAAGGAAGCACTTGTTCAGGGACCCCGGAGCACAAGGCAGTGCCTGGAAAACTACCCTCAGGAACTTATAGGGCTTTAGGATTGAAAAGATACCCAGCCTAGATCATCATAGGGTATCTGGGATAACGCAAGCCTTGGTCCGCTCCCTAGACAATAATCACTCAAGGTCCCTGGAGGGGAGAGAATTGGGGAGGAATACAGTGAGGTGAGGTATGTGCAAATCCCTAGGAAGGGGTAAGCGGAAGGGACAGGGATGACACTCCAAGGGCCTAGGGACACCACGCATGAGAAGGTAAGGGGGTTTATTCACCTGCTCCACTCCTCCTACTTACACACTCACATGACAGTGACCTCTCAGTCACTCACACATGCACGCATTTCCACAATAATAGGTCACTCAAGGGTATGGAATCACTAGTCAAGAACAAAGGGGGCCGGTCTCAGGAAGAGCACCGTTTACCAGCAGGGCAGCTCTGTTGTGTCCTGCTTAAATAGCTCCATGGAGGGGGGCGGAGCCGCAGACGTGAAGAGCGATGCGGCCCCATCTCGGGGTGTGTGTCTGGCGCCACCGCTCTCTGTGCATCAGGGTATTCATCTCCAGGGATGCTCATGGTTGCCGGGCCATGTCCAACGTACTGCATGTGCCGCCCTCCTGACTCCATTCTCCACTTCTGGTTTTCGGGGGTTTCGCAGTAGTGCAGTGGCCAGCTCTAAGGGCCCGTGAGTGGGGTGTTGTGGGGATCCCCAGGCCTGGTGGGGCACCTGGGGTCCTAGGGGTGTGTCCTCTGGGTGGGAGCCTGAAACCTTCTAACGAGACAGCACTGAACAACCAATTCCCCACCCCCAAGCTGAATGGACCCCCCCAGAGCAGGCTGCCCCCTGCCTGCTGCCCCCCTCCCAGGCTGTAATCCAACCTGTATGAAGTGTCATTTTGTTAGAAAATTCCCCCACCGCCTCTTTCTAGGCTTGGTATGCTCCCATTTGTGAGAATGGGAGGAGCCACTCGAAGGCGAACAGAAGGTTGTTTCCTTGTAAACAAGGTTCTTCGAGATGGCTCCAACATTCTCACAAGCACCCTGCCTTCCGACCCTGCATGGAATTTTCTTCCTAATTGCTTAGGGATGGAAGGAACTGTGTCAGGTTTAGGTATCTTATATAGGGTGGGGGCATGTGAACATCACGTGGGTTTTTTTTAAGCTTGTGAGCTTTGTATATGCCGGTAAGAGAAGGGCGTGCAAGTGAGAATGGAAGGAGCCCCTCGAAGAAGAACTTTGTTTACAAGGCAGCAACTTCCCACGTGTCATGGTGGCTATGCCCCTGGCTGCAAAGATGTTGCGCTTAAGGGAAAGGGGAAACTGTGGCAAACCTGCTGCTTCCACATGAAATCTACAGTGGCAAAAATACCGCGGCAGCAATTACGGAAAGCCGCGACTGCAAGGCGCGAAAATCGCTCCCTTCCTAACCGTGATGCTTGGTGCAGAACAGCACTTTCTGCCAGTAAATGCTGCCACAGCGTTATGACATTTCAGCCCTACTCCAGCCACCAGTCATTATGACACCAGGGCCATGGCATAGAATGTTCATTATAGCTGCAAGCCCCCATAGCACAAAATGGGGATTTCTTCATCTGATTTCTCTATCCCCCTTAAAATAAACCCACTTGTACACCACGCGACCTTAGAGGACCTGTCCCTTTATTTTTTTATCTCATTCAGGGATACTTACACACACCCTAAAAAGAGAAAAACCAAACCAAAAAACTCACCAACTCAGAAGTAAACAGCCTGAAAAATCCAATACAAGTGAATGGAGGCAGTTGCATTAAAACTTCTACCCACCTTAACCGATAGAGCCAATCATGTGGCTCTATATTTTTTTTAAAAAAAGAAGACATTTCCAGGGCATTGGATGTTCATGATGTGAACAAAACAGACTTAAAATATAGAACTAAAGTTCAGTAATAACCATTCAAGCACCTATTGTTTCTCCTATGGCTTTGCTGGCGGGTGGTGTGTTCTGGGGTCCCCCCCTCTGCTGTCCCTGCCAGCCAGGTTGTGCTGTGTACTTCTGTTCCTGCTGCTATGACCGCCTGTGTCCCGTTCCCGGCTCGTTTTATGGGGGCCTTGGGATTGGGGGAGGGGTTCTGCCAGGGGGTTGGGTGTTTGTGTTGGGGTCTTCTGGTCTCTGAACTTCTCCCATGTTCCCCTTCCCGTCCCCCCCATTGGGGTCCCCCTGCCTCCTTGGCCATACAGCCCTTCCCTGTGTGGTTGTGTTCACGATTGTGTGTGGGCGGGTTCTGGTTTGGGGGGGTCTGTAGCACCCGGCTGTCTGGCCTTTGTCACAGGGCTGGCCGGGGGCTGCTACTTTGTGTCTCCTGTCATCTCTGATCCCTCCTAGCCCGCCTGCACAGGGTCTGGCAGTTGGGGGGTGGGGCTGCGTGACGCGGTTTCATTTGCCCTCAGTCTGCCATGTTGTCCTACCGCTGCGCTGGGCAGGGCTTCCCCACCATTCGGTGTCTTGGTTGTCAGTGTAAATGTCAGGGGAGTTTGCTTGATGTTTCCCAGGGTGGGTGTTCGGTCGATGGGTGTGTGCCGGCCCCTCCCCTTCCATCTCAAAACCCCTCACGACGCCGTCTGTGTAAACATCTCCCAGCTCGGCACCGCCACATATTTGCTGGGTGTGCTCACACACCCATCTCCACCCAGCTCCACCAACCGGGCTGGCAGTGTCCTCCGTGTAAAAAAGGCCTAAATGAACTAGCTCACCCTTATCCACATGCTTATTTACCCCCTCAAACATTCCAATATATTAGTGAGGCACAATTTCTCTTTGATAAATCCATGTTGACTCTTCCCCATTAGGCCATGCTTTATCAATACGCCCAATTATTCTGTTTTTCACAGCCATTTCCACCAGTGTGCCAGCACCGATGTCAGGCTCACCGGTCTGAAGTTTCCAAGATCACCTCTTGAGCCCTTTTTAAATATTGGTGTCACATTCACTACCCTCCAGTTCTCGGGTACAGTGGGAGGTTTTAGTGATAAGTTGCAAATTACCAGTAGTAGGTATGCAATTTCATACTTAAGCTCCTCCAGAACTCTGGGGTGAATGCCCTCCAGTCCTAGTGAATTGTTACTATTTAGCTTGTCAATTTTTGCTATTATTTAGTTAGTTGTTATCCCACCCCTCCTGCTCCATGTAGCTTACATATAAAAAACCCCCAATAAAACAGCAAGCTAAAACACAATAAAAGAGAAGGCAAAAACAATAGATCTCCCTCCCCCCTCACTAACTCACAACCCCCCAACCTACACCCCATCTCCCCCGCCAAACGCCTGGTGGAACAGCCAGGTCTTAGTCATATGCCGGAAGGAAGGGAGGTCTGGTGCCACCCGGGCCTCTGCTGGGAAGAAATTCTACAACCGAGGTGCGGCCACTGAGAATGACTTCTCCATAGTGCCCCTCCCAGGGGACCTCGAGGAACATCACCTTACCCACCAACATCACCTCCATCTTGACGGGATTCAACTTCAGTTGACGCGCCCTCATCCAGTCCTCCATGGCCACCAGACACTGTGTAAGCACTGAGACTGCCGGGTCTGGGTTGGAGGAAAAAGAGAGGTAGAGTTGGGTGTCATCAGCATATTTAATTTATTTATTTATAATAAAATTTGTATGCCACCCCCTCCTGGTAAAAGCATCTTGGGGTGGCTATCAACATATTAAAATACAGATTAAAACAAATATTGATGAGACCGCACCCCATACCGTCTCATGACCTCCCTGAGCAACTGCTCTACAACCTATTCCATAGTTATGCTGGTTTGAGACTGTTTTTCTGATTCATCACCTACAAAAAAATAGTTCCAGCATGGGTATCTCCCGAACATCCTCTACATTGAAGACTGAAACAAAGAATTCATTCAGCTTCTCTGTAATGTCCTTATCCTCCCCGAGCTCACTTTTTATCCACTGGTCAACTAATGGCCCAGCTTACTCTCTAGCAGGCTTCTTGCTTCTGATATACTTGGAAATGTTTTTATTATTAGTTTTTGCATCTTTAGCCAGTCACTCTTCAAATTCCCTTTTGGCCTGCCTTATTAACGTTTTACATCTAATTTAGCAATGCTTATTTTCTTTCCTCTTTTCTTCATTAGGACTTGCTTTCGATTTTTTTAATGGACCCCTTTTCAGCTCTAATAGCCTTCTTCACCTCACCATTCAGGCATGCAGGCAGACATTTGGTCCTCTTGCTACCTTTTTTTATTTGTGGAGTACATTTAACCTGGGCTTCCAAGAGGTTTTTAAATAGTCTCAATTCTCCTTGCAGACGTTTAATCCTTGCAACAAACTGCTTGTTTTAGTTTCCCTCTAACTAGTTTCCTCATTTTTGCATAGTTCCCCCTTGTAAAGTTAAATGTTACTGACATAGTTTTGTCCTTCTCCCTCCTGTAAGTACATATTTGATTACATTATGATCACTACTGCTGAATGGCTTCAGCACCGTTGCCCCTTACACCAGGCCCTGTGCTCCACTTAGGACTAGATCCAAAGTAGTTCCTCCTAATTGGTTCCATGTCCAACTGCTCCAAGAAGCAGTCATTTATGGCATCTAGAAATTTGACTTCTGCATCATGCCCTGGGGAGACATTTACCTAGTCAATATTAGGGTAATTGAAATCACCCATTATTATTGTGTTTCCACTTTAGTAGCATGTCTAATCTCCATTAGCATTTCATAGTGAGTCTCACTATCCTGATCAGGGGATTGATAGTATAGTCCCACTGCTATACACTTTCCTGTTTTGCATGGAATTTCCATAGAGATTCCAGACAGAGTACAATTCATTTCTTGTAGAATTTGAATCCTGTTTGACTCAATGTAGTCTCTAACATATAGCGCCACCCCAACACCAGCTCGATCTAATCTGTCATTTCAATATATTTTGTACCCTGGTCTTACAGTGTCTCATTGGTTATCCTCATTCTAATAGTTCTCTGAGATTCCTATTATGTCTAGGGGTGACAACAGACATGACGCTAACCACCCTTTAACCACCCTTTGTGGTCATTTATGCATGTTTCAGGGCTGCATAGGGCACCAATACAGTCCTGCAACATGCATAAATAACCACCAAGGGTGGTTAGCATCATGTCTGTTTTCACCCTAGATCTTCATTTAGTGCCATGCATTCATTCTCCCATCTTACTTTTTTCCTCCGTGTTGAAAGACCATGGGTGTGTTTAGACACACATTTCTCCTGGATGTTTGCTGAAACATCCAGAACTTTCTGTGCGTCTAAATCACTCATCCAGATCTTAAACATCTGAATCTTTGAACTTCTGTGTGAAACTCCTCCCAGAACTTTTGTGTGTAAAAGGTTCTCCTGGTAAACTCTTTTGCTCCAGGCAGCTGTGGTCACTTGGTTTCTATGGCAGCCTGTCACATTTACAGCTGCAGCTACTTTAGGCTGCCTCAGAACAGTGTTTGTGTGAAGAATGCATCCAGGAACTGCCTCAGGGCAGTGTGTGTGTGAAAAATGAATCCGGAACTTACTTGTGGACTTGTAAACCCAGAAGATTGAAACATCCGGTACTTTAACATGTCTAAAAATGCCCAATGTTTGTGTCAGGATGCTACTGGTCCTGCTCTAGATCTCAGGGGCAATATCCATTTAGCAGGCGGTGGTCTGTCAGGGCTGCTGCCCCTTTAAGAGGACCAGGACTACCAGCCTGGAGACTGGGTAGGCTAGGCAGTGCCAGAGAGTGGAATAGGACCACTGGGAGTGGACTTGCTGAGTCAGCCCGAGAGAGACAGTGAAAACCCTGGTAAGATATTAGAGAGAGTGGGGCAGGACACTGGCCCTTTAAGGGCTGGCAGCTTGGAAGGCTGGCTATACCCACTCTGGTCCTATAAGAGGGAGGACACCAGAGGGCGCTTCAGTCTGTGCCTGACTGGGGAAGGAGAAGCAGCTCTCTGCTGGAGCCAGGGTCCCTGCATGAACCTTGTTCATGATTCTGAAGACAAATGCAAGGGCAGACTGACTGGAGTGCTGAGCAGAGGCCCAGCAACTGTGACTAGCCAGCCAGGGCACTTGGATATGGCTGAGCTGGGGATAGAATGGGATTGAGTTTCCAGAGGGCTGCTTCCCAGTATTAGCTAGAGGTTTGATAGACCTTGTATGAGAGAGATACTCCCTGTGTAACTGGAGACTGTGTATATGTGTAAATAAAAACTTGAGATAGAGCTGATCCCCATAAAGATTGTGACTTTTTCAGTTTGATCCTGCGGGGATATACCCCGGGGCACTGCCACCCTGTTACAATCCACATTGTTATTTTTAAGTGGGGATGCTGCTGCTCATCTTCTAGAGCTGAAACTCGCCCTCGCATTTCTCGCAAATCTCGCTGAGAACCTGATTCTCACTGTGATTTGTAAGAATAAGAACGGATGGAGAACCAACTGATTCTCGACCTGTTCTCATGTGATCAAAAACCACCACTGTGCATGCACAAAATGGTCGATGCGGCCATTCTGTGCATTTGCTGCCCCCAGTGGCCATTTCGCACATGTGTAGAGCATTTTAAGGGCATCACAAATCTCACGAGATTCTCATGAGCCCTCAAATTGTTCTGTACATGCTCAAAATGGCCATCCGGGGCTATGGTGGCCATTTTACACATGCACAGAGTGTGTTCAAGAATCTTGTGAGATTCTCATGAGAATATTTCATGTTCTCATTTCATCCCTAACACCAGTTCTGCCCTTCCTAATTTAGAAAATGTATGGCTCTACTTATTCTTATATCTGTGTCCTTGTCTCCCATCCTCACTCCTGCCTCTGCTTGGATTGACCACCTGGTACTGGCCCAAACTCTGGCCTCTGACTCAGTTTCTGCCTTGCCCTCTGCACCTGATGCCTGTAGGAACAGACCACCAAGCTACTTATCCAACCTCTGGACTCTCACCCAGTTTCTGTCCTGTCCCAGGGGATCAGACACCTGGTGAGATGGACATGCCAGAGAATCTCTAGACTGAATAGGGACTGGATATTTTCCCCTACAGAAATCCACTGTCCAGAGTATCATGCCGGGGGTGTACCCCATCTACTTAGGGTGCATGTTCCACCAGCCCAAAAGCATTCCATGGCTATCTGGTGGGTGGTGGGCTTCTAATGGCCCATGAACCATGGACAGCAGGCCAGACTAACAGGGGGTGCGAGGTTCTCTACTCCTGCTCTAGACTGAACACCGCTGGTTGCTTCGCTCCACTCCCTGCTTTTGAGCTGGAAATCCTGCCAGTTTACGTTTTCTATTGAGAGAAAAATCCCTGCTAAGGATAATGTTCCTTAATGAACTTTTAAACAGTAAATTTTGTTTTGTCCTGTTTTTGAAGCAATTATGTATGCAGACATTATTTATCATATGAAAACAGTTTTGAATTTCTCTGAACAAACCTTGCATGCAGATTATTCAAAGAGATATTTGTTATTTTCTGTGTTATGGCATTTCTGTTTCCTCTTTGAAGGACGTCTGAAACTAAACAGGAAGGTATATTTTACAACCCCATATAGCTAGAAATTAGATTTTGGTGAACATGCAAGCTTAAAAATATGTATTTGGGCCATTGAAACTCAGAGCGAAAACTGGGTAGGTCTTCTAGAGGCAGAAACCCAGACGTTTTTACACTTTCCTGCCTTAACCCTTAATTTCCCCAATGTCCCTTAACCCTTAATTTTAAGGTTGAGATAGTAGTGGTCATCTGGGAGTGCTCTCCTGGAAGTCCCACACTATCAGGGAGTCCGAACAGATAAGAGGACATTCTTGGTGGCTGCGCCATCACTATGGAATGCCCTCCCCCCAGCAGAGATTCGCCTCAGCCTGGATCTCCTTGCTTTCTGGTGAAGCTGCAAAACCTGGCTTTTCCATCAGGCGTTTGGCAGGGGTGGGTGGAGGAGGGGTGGGTTGGGTTAGAGGACCTGTTTTATTGCAGATTGGGGATAGTATTCCAGCGTATTTATGTTTTATATATTTTGTATAGTGTATTTATGTTTTATACTCTTTGTATTGTTGCATTTTTATTGTAATCTCACCTGGCCATGTAAACCTGTTTTTATATTATCTTAGTAACTGTGTACACTGACTTGTGCTGCATTTTGATTGTATTCTCCCCTGACTACGATTGTAAACCTGCGTTTAGATGACTTTAGTAACTATATAACACCTGTTTGTAGCATTAGTAGATTGAATATGAATAGTATTGAATATATGTTAGCCCAAGTGGGAAAAACACTGGTTCATATTATAGAGCATGATGGGTACAAGCTAAAGAACCTACTAGCCAGCTAAACCTCAAACCAAAATCCTCAGGTCACAGTGATACGAAGTTGAGAGCCATGCACAAAGGAGAGGAGAAAGGAATGTTGCTATAAACAAAGCTATAAGTACTGCAAAACAGGAGATAGGCGGCAACACCTAACCAGACAAAGGGGCCTTTTTAGTACTTTGATGCAGAGTGACTGGGTGTCAACGAGAAAAGTAGCCTTGGAGATGCCAGGAGGGGCATGAGTAATACCCCAATCTAAATTACAGAAGGTTTGGCCCGGACTGGAGGGTTGGGGTCTGAATGCTCTGGAAATAGATTGGGGGAAAATAAATAAGCATATCAACTGGGTAAGCCCCAAACCATCAAAAGATTACAAAAGGCTTTGTTCCCAAATATGCTGATACACCTCCTGCCTGAAAGGTCAGTCGAACCCTGCACTCAGTATTTTGACAACATGTCCCCACCCAGAACAGTATAAAAAGCCAAGCAATACTCCAGGTCCTTGTCTCAGCGCTTGGCATCTAACTTGGTGTCCGTGGGCTGATGACCCTTTCTGGAGCTCCTCCATAGGGAGTTCTGCAACACAACAAGGGGCACCTTTCCCGGGTACGGACCCCCGGGCCCCCACCTGTATCAACCTCTCCAAACCAACGCTCGCCACTGTGATCTGCAGGACACGTAAGAAACATATTTTATATGCTAGGCAGGCCAGGCTAGGATCTATCTAAGAACTGTTGCATTGGGTTCATGCTGTACCTGATTGTGTGAGCAGGATAATAAAATAGTGTTGTACCCAATTAAAAACGTCTAATTTGTGGTGTGGGGGTGACTAAGATCCCGATTGGGGAATTGTGCTTGGGAGGGAAATTACTGGATTTTAAATCCTAACAATTGTTGGAGAATTGCAGGCTGGAAGTGCTCTGTGATTCCTACAATTGACAGTACCCATTGGGATAAGTACATTTTTGCTGGTCCCCATTAAAAACTGCTAGTTAGCTTTCAAGAGTATTGTTGAAATTGAAAATTGAGAGCAGTGGAACTCGATGCCACGTAGGCACACAGCGATGCAAGTTGTGAGAGACATGCTCCAGTACTTGTGAGTGGCATTCCAAGTACACAGTCTGCGTTTCATTTTTCACGGAAGGATCCTTATAGACACGAGGCACACAGCTCTCGGTATACGGCTACCATAAAAAGAGAGGTCTGTGGGGTCTGTGTACAGGTACACGTGAAAAATCAAAGCAGACACTCTGTGTTGTTTTTTTTTTACCCCCGGACTGTGAGCTGCATTGTCTGGCCAACAGTGCTGCACACACCTCGGTGATACTGGTACTGTCAACAAAGGAAAAGACCAGGGTACTCTCCTAAGTCTCCCTCACACTTTTTTGTAAAACATTCCAGTTCTTGGATACAGTACTAGCATAGGCAATGCCTTGGTTCGGGAGGAAGAGTACAGGTGGGGTCCCCTTGGAGAACTGGGATAAAATAAAAAACCTCCCAAAATTAGTTGAATTCATACACAGCCTAGGAGCTTGCCCTTGGACTAATCAGCTTTTTACAAACCCCATTAGTGAAGAACAGATATCTGAGGTTTGGGATAAGTATGTTTCTTTATACTCCCCTAAAAAAGAGCATAAGGTCTCTGCTGCTATCTGGCTTCTCTGGGGGGCTCTACAAGATGCTATAACACTACAAACCCACCTGGAGGGGCAAGGGAGCCCCGTCGGGAACTTACCGCCTATCATCACCCTGCCTCAGACTTCCTTCCATATTTTTCGAAACTGGAAGGTAAATAACTCCTCCGATGCTTTCTTTGGTTTGGGGGGGGGGGCATCATTGTGCTTTTCTCTTTCACAGGTGCCTGTAACATGTGGACCATTGTGATAGTCCTTGCTTCAGTGACCCAGGTCCTGGTTGCTCCCCCTTCTGCAATGATTGCTCCTCCTTCCTCTGGTAGCCAGCAAGCACCGCCAATAACTGCCTCCACTACACACACTGCCCAGGATATGATACTCCGGTCCCCTGTCCCTAGAGGATCAGCTGATGAGCCAAGCAACAGCCTTATCAACAGCTCTGCCATTTCACGTCCCCAGAATTCTCTCACTGCATTATGCCCTGTGCATTTAGCTCTTTCTGACGACCCATGCAGCAAGGATTTACATCTTATATTTTGTACTGGAGGAACTTTTACTTGGATTCCCCGGAATGGACGCATCCACATTTCCTTGAACTCTCACCGATGCTCTTTTACCACTCGTATGGGAACCATCACTTCCACACCCCAACACGGCTTAGACTTACACCTATGGAACTCTGACATCCGTACTGCCTGCACATGGAGAACGGGTCTCCACTCCTGTAATCAGGTTGTATCACCGTGTGCTTTGTCTATAACATTGAATACCCAACCACATATATGCTATGCTGATAATGTTTTCCCTGTTATACCTCGTTCTATTATTCCCTATGTAGTCCCTGTAGACCCTTGTTCCTCGGGTACATTGAATGGTCAAACTGTTGATACTTGTGTACCTACAGTGGAGTATAACATGTGGGGGGAGGAGGTTGTAAATGTTACACTCCACTGGGAGAATGAACTGGTATCAAGTAATGAAACAGCAAATAGTTGCTACCGAACTAACTTTAAAATCGTTAGCTAATGCAACCAAGACCGCAATACTGTGTACTCAATGGCAAGAATGGGCATTAAGCTTATTAGACAATATTATTGGGGGATTGGAAGCAGGACGTTTGCATCATCACTTATGGTCCATACCAGTGATCAGGGAAAACACAGATGCAAATTGGACAAAGGTCTTGGGTCACCAAATTAGTGATACCCCTGCAGGACTAATCTTAACCATCCAGACAGCTACACCTAAAGGCACCCACTCAGAAGCATGCGCAGTGCAAGCATACCCCTGGACCTCCCATGGCCAGTGGTTAAAATTTGAGTTGCCAGGACTGTGGCAAAAGAAAAGAGGTGACCAGGTTTTAATTTACGATTTGGAAAACCAATGTAATATATGGAAAACCACCATGTACTATTGCCCTCTGCCATTAAGGGAATATAGGAGGTGCATCTACAATACTGATAATTATGAGTGCACTGTGGATGTTCTACGAGTGGTGGCACCTCAGGTATACACATTAGGGCACAAATGTTTCTACATAGTGTCCACCCCAAATTCCACTGTCACCTTCAACCAACTGTACAAACATGTCATGCCATCTACTGGATTCTTGGTAATGTGCAACGTCACTAAAATAGCTACTGACAATTACACCTGGACACTGCATGCTAATGAGTGGAGGCGATTGTGGGATAAAGATAGCTTCCAGCTTTGGAATATGTCATTCGCATACTCAGCCGCCCCAATTCACAAAGCTTTACATGACACCCTGATGTTTAAACAAAAAGTAAACCATTTAGTCAACACACTGGGTCATGCTGCTCTACTCCTTAAATCAGAGGGGAATAAAATTACACATGTTTTAACAGAGGTAGAATACACAACCAAACATTCCTTTTGGGAAAGCCTATTTGGATGGTCTCCCACTGCTACAGGAATATTCAATATTATAATACACCCCATTGTTGTTATTTTAGCTATTCAATGTATTTTAATAATTGTTGTCATTTGGATTGCATGTTGGGCAAGGAGAGAAATACTGACCTTACAAAGTAGGGCCATTTATGCTCCATTGGCACGAAGGACATAGGCTCTCTGCCTGAGAGTTGAGCTCCCTCACAGCCAGACAAGTCAATGATCCTTAAAATTCAAAAGCCTCAAGCACTCCAGAAGCAAAATTATGCCACCATATAGCAGAATGGTGACACGGCAGGGACTGTTGCATTTTTATTGTAATCTCACCTGGCCATGTAAACCTGTTTTTATATTATCTTAGTAACTGTGTACACTGACTTGTGCTGCATTTTGATTGTATTCTCCCCTGACTACGATTGTAAACCTGCGTTTAGATGACTTTAGTAACTATATAACACCTGTTTGTAGCATTAGTAGATTGAATATGAATAGTATTGAATATATGTTAGCCCAAGTGGGAAAAACACTGGTTCATATTATAGAGCATGACGGGTACAAGCTAAGAACCAACTAGTCAGCTAAGCCTCAAACCAAAAGTCTCAGGTCACAGTGATGCGAAGTTGAGAGCCATGCAGAAAGGAAATTGTTTTTGAGAGGTGAGAGGAATGTTGATATAAACAAAGCTGTAAGTACTGCAAAACATGAGATAGGCGGTGACACTTAACCGGACAAAGGGGTCTTTTTAATATTTTGATGCAGAGTGACTAGGTGTCAATGAGAAAAGTAGCCTTGGAGGTGCTGGGAGGGGCATGAGTCAGACCCCAATCTAAATTACAGAAGGTTTGGCCCTGACTGGAGGGTTGGGGCCTGAATGCTCTGAAAACAGATTGGGGAAAAACAAATGAGCATATCAATTGGGTAAGCCCGAAACCATCAAAAGATGACAAAAGGCCTTGTTCCCAAATATGCTGATATAGTCCCTCCTGCCTGAAAGGTCAATCGAACCCTGGACTCAGTATTTTGATAACATGTCCCCATGCAGAACAGTATAAAAAGCCAAGCAATACTCCAGGTGCTTGTCTCAGTGCTTGGCATCTAACTTGGTGTCCGTGGGCTGTTGACCCTTTCCGGACTTCCTCCATAGGGAGTTCTGCAACTCAGCAAGGGGCACCTTTCCCGGGTACAGATCCTCGGGCCCCCACCTGTATCAACCTCTCTAAACCAACTCTCGCCACTGTGATCTGCAGGACACGTAAGAAATGTATTTTATGTGTTAGGCAGACCAGGCTAGGATCTATCCAAGAACTGTTACATTGGGTTCATGCTGTACCTGATCATGTGAGCAGGATAATAAAATAGTGTTGTACCCAATTAAAAATGTCTAATTTGTGGTGTGTGGGTGACTAAGATCCCGACTGAGGAATCGTGCTTGGGAAGGAAACTAGATAAATTCTAATTAAACAGTATATTTATTTTGATTGTATATTGATGTAAGCTGGCCCGACTTGCCATTGGCAATTGGGTGCAAGGTATAAATTTAAGGAAATAAATAAATGAATAGTGCCAAAACATGTAGCTAAATTGCTACTTATAGGTTATTAATTATTAGTGGTGGGACCCCGGGCCCATTACCGGCTACCGGATTTACCGGTTACCGGTTCTACGAAAACCGGATTCCCGGATTAAATCCGGTATGCCGGTACCGGATTTATTTCATTGGTTTCAATGGGGCGCTGTGTCCCCATTGAAA
>QEPC01010451.1:108881-153123 GCA_003113815.1 Sphenodon punctatus
TTTTTTAAAAAAAACTTTCTTGCTGGGGCTTTAAGTTTTTTTACATTGCAGCCATTTTTAAATGGCTGCAATGTAAAAAAATCCGGTACCCCTGAATCCGGTACCCGGTCCGGATTACCGGGTCGAATCCGATAATGCCGGTACGCCCGGTACCGGCATTATCGGATACCGGATTCTACCGGTTTCCCACCCCTATTAATTATTATTATTATAAACATTTATATAGCACCAGCGATGTACCTGGCGCTTTACCGAGAATAAGATAGACACGATCCCTGCCCGAGAGCTTACAATCTAAAGACAGGGGGAGGGGAGACAGGGAAGGGGGAACAGAGGGAGAGACAAGGGATGCAACAATCATGAGGATGCAAGAACTCAGGTACACTGTTTCAGGAAATGGGATTGATTTCCTCACAGTTTCCTAATTACCAATACAATTTCTTGACTTCTCAAAATATTGCAAAATACGGTTGCGATTTATTGACTTTGTTTACTGTTACTGTTCATTTTCTATGTATTACCAAGTTTCCACTTCTGGGTTTTTGTCCATTAGTTGCTTACCACATTTCCTTGCCAGTCATTGAGCATTTTTACACACATGTTAAAGTTCTGGATTTTTCAGTCTTCTGGGTTTACAAGTCCACAAGTAAGAACCGGATTCATTTTTCACACACACACTGCCTTGAGGCAGCCTAAAGTAGCTGCAGCTGTAGATGTGACAGGCTGCCATGAAAACCAAGTGACCCCACAGCTGCCTTGAGCAAAGCAGTTTATCAGGAGAACTTTTTACACACAAAAGTTCTGTGAGAAGCTCTGTGCAGGAGTTCAAAGATCCGGATGTTTAAGATCTGGGTGAGTGATTTAGACACACGGAAAGTTCAGGATGTAACAGCAAACATCCAGGAGAAATGGGTGTGTAAAAACACCCACTGTGTCAATAGCAGACCCACCCCTTAAACATCCCCCCTCCCTCCCTCCTGCTCTGTGCCTGCTCAAACACAGTATAAAAAGAGCCAAAGAAAGAAATGCATCCACTTACCCCTAGCAGTCCCTGCCAAGTCATCAGCATAAAGTGAAGGAAAATGGCATTACAATTCATTTAATTTCATTTATTAGATTTTTACCCCGCCCCTCCTAGAAACAATTCGGGGTGGCTTACAATAATAAAAACAATACATATAGAATATATCTAAAAACAATTAAAATATATCACTACAATTAAAATATTAAAACAGGGCCCAGGAACTCAATAAAACAATAAATAGGGTAGGGGGAGATAAAACCCTCTAACCCCTCCCTCCTCCCCAAAGGCCTGGGCGAACAGCCAGGTTTTGCAACTTCACCGGAATGTCAAAAGGCTTGGGGCCAAGTGAGCTTCCTCTGGGAGGGAGTTCCAAAGGCGTGTCCCGACCACCGAGAATGCCCTCTCCATTGTGGCCCCTCGCTTGACGTGGGCGACCTCCAGGAAGGCACCCCCAGCAGACCGAAAGAGCCGCTCTGGGGCGCGGAGGGCAAGGCGATCCCTGAGGTACAACGGGCCCAGACCGTGAAGGGCCTTATAGGTCAACACCAAACCTTGAACCTGGCTCAGTACGCTATCGGCAACCAGTGCAGAGTCCAGAGCACAGGTGTTATGTGCTCCCGATAACCCGTCCCCGAAAGGAGGCGGGCTGCCACATTCTGCACTACCTGCAGCCTCCAAACCAGGAAGGCTGCAGCCCCATGTAGAGCGCGTTGCAGTAGTCCAGCCTCGAGGTGACGAAGGCATGGATGAGGGAGCCCAGGTCTGGGCCGGAGATGAACAGACACAGTCTCCACACCAGATGCAACTGGTGGAAGGCAGCCTTCGCAACTGCCTCCACCTGCTGCTCCAGGCGGAGATCTGCGTCCAATATCACCCCCAGACTCCTAAGCGGGCTACCCCTGTACTTATGTATGCTGATGATGTGGTTGTGATGTCGCAGACAAAAAAGGGAATGTCTAAACTGCTTGGGAAATTAATTAATTACTGCAAAAATAAAGGCCTAAATATAAATTACCGAAAGTCCCAGATAATGGTGATAGGCGGGAGAGTTAATAAGGGTAGTTGGAAAGTAAATGATAAAAGTTTTATGCAGGTGAACTCTTATGTTTACCTGGGGATCACTATTACCAGAACTGGTTCCTGGGAAAGGTATCAAAAACTATTAGCCATTAAGGCTTTGGCTGCTGCAAAGGGGATCCTGAGGTTAATGGCTAGATCTGCTGGTATTTCTATGTCAGTCGTCCTGGATGTATTCAAGACAAAGGTGCACCCTATTCTCCTTTTTGGAGCTGAATTAATGACAGCTCGTTCCTTCCAATTACTAGAAGTTGTCCAGAACAAATTCCTCCGCAGTCTGCTGCGAGTTCCGCAGGGAACCCCAGCGGCAGTCCTTTGAGCCGAAACCAGTATGATCTTGATTGCCCACTTGGTTAAACAGGCGGCAATTGGATATTGGTCTCGCTTGTGTTTACAAGGTGAGACTGCATTGCCTTTGCTTTGCCTTCAAGAAAAATTATCGCATCAAGGGGCTTTGAATTATCCTTGGTTATCCCAAATGGCATCTTATATGGGATATCTTGGTTTTTCCCTCCCCTATCTGTGTGGGAAAGGGAGGGGATGGCAGCGGAATACAGTTAAGTTTAGAATGTGGGACATTGCTAGGCAGGAAGACATGTCCGTTGTTACAGAGTGGAAAGTTGCTCCTTGTTTAAAACATATCAAATTGCATCACGGTTTTGAATGCTATCTTGATAAGTTATCTGATCAAACCTCCAGAAGAATTTATAGTTTCTTACGTTTTCAGCTCTTTCCCTCAGCAGTTCTCTCAGGTAGATATAACAATATTCTATGTGATCAACGATGGTGTTACTGTGGCGAACTGTAGACTAAGGATCTCAGTCATGTATTATTACGTTGCCCAGTATATGCGATGATTAGGGCTGTTTGGTTGGCCCCGTTATTTGACAGAGGAAAGATCGTACCTGATATATGCAAACTGAAATTCCTCCTGGATACTCAGGAGGAAGAGGTAATGCGGGCAGTTACTTCTTTCATGTTTCTGGCTATGAAGTTGAGGGAACGATTATTAGCGGAGGGTTGATAGCGTGCATTTACTGTTGGGAGCAAGTATGGGGTAGTTTCTAAGGTTCAGACACTGGCAATTTGGCAAGGTGTTATTGCTACCCCGTTATTGCCGGGACCTTTGAGGTTATTGGCTATTGTCTAACCATTTATGTTGGATGGTGGTCTTGGAAAAGTTTGGCTAATTATCATTAGCAAATTGATTATGGAATATTGGTTACTTTATTGGTTTTATTTTAAACATACATATGTATATATATGCATTTTAGTATTTATCTGTATTGTATATTACATGTATGTCTTTGTCTTTTCCTTTCTTTCTGTTGGATGTTGTTATTATTATTATTATTATTATTATTATTGTTGTTTCTGTTATCGCCTATGGCCAAGGCGAGAGCTAGTGCCATTAATAAATTTTTATTCGTTCATTCATTCACTACCTCCCTCACTCTCCCCATCAACATCACCTCTGTCTTATCAGGGTTGAGCTTCAGTCTGCTCTGCCACATCCATTCTGCCACGGCCTCCAAACACTGGGATAGCAATGAGACAGCAAGGTCTGGGTCAGTTGAAAAAGAGAGGCACAGCTGAGTATCATCAGTGTATTGGTGACATCGCACCCCAAACCCTCTCACGACCTCCTCCAAGGGAGGTAATAATAATAATGGAGACAGAATGGAACCCTGCGGAACGCCGCAAGATAAAATGTGGGGGCAAGATGTCTCATCCCCCAACACCACCCGCTGGCTTCTCCCCGAGAGGAATGAATGGAACCATTCAAGAAAAGTCCCATCCAGACCCCCCCCGGGTCATGCAGCCATCTCAACAGCAGCCCATGGTCCACGGTATCAAAAGCGGCCGAGAGATCTAGCAGGATGAGAAATGTTGAACATCCTGCATCCATCTCCCACCGGAGATCGTCGACCAAGGCCACCAATGCCGTCTCAGTGCCATAGCCAAGGTGGAACCCAGATTGAAAAGGGTCCAGGAAACCGATGCTATCTAGATGCATCTGGAGCTGGATCGCCACCACCCGCTCAATAACCTTCCCTAAAAAGGGAAGGTTAGAGACAGGTCGGTAACTGGCGAGTGCATCCACGTCCAGAGATGGTTTCTTCAGCAGGGGGCACACCACAGCCTCCTTGAGGCTGGGCGACAACCTCCCCTGCTGCAAGGATGCGTTCACTACCCTCACCAGCACCGTCCCCAACATCTCCCTGGAGGCTTTCACCAACCAGGACGGGCATGGATCAAGTTTGCAACAGGTGGCCCTCACAGACCCCAAGACATCTGCCGCATTGGCCGGCATTACTTCCTGAAACTCGCTCCACAAAGCTGGACCGGACGGGGCCTCCATCACCTCACACTCTCCCCCTACGGCCCCCAATCCAGAGTCAAAGTCGCTCTGAATCCGAGCGATCTTTTCTGCGAAGTAGGTGACAAACTCCTCACAGCGGGCCTGGAACAAGTCCCTGTCCAGGCGGAGGGAGGCCGGACTGACCAGCCCGAAACAGCTCCACCGGGCGTAACTTTGCAGACGCTATGAGGACAGCAAGGAACTCCTTCCTCGCTGTCCTCACAGCCTCAACATAGGACCACAAATGGGCCCTATGGAGAAGTCAGTCGGAGTCAGATTGAGTCCGACGCCAGCGTCGCTCCAGCCTCCTGCCTACTCGTTTCATACACCACAGCCCCTCGGTAAACCAAGGGGCCCTGCGGTGACGAGACCGAGGCAAAGGGCATTTCAGAGCCACCCTGTCAATGACCTCCTCCAGCAAACTGTTCCAATGCTGGACCAGCTCATTGACAGAGTGACTGTTGATGAGCTGTCGATGTCCAAGGTTAACTCCCTCAGGACCTCTTGGAACCGCTGGGGTTCCATCAGCCTCCAAGGGTGGACCATCCTAACTGGTCCCTTCCCCTTCTGGAGGGGGTGTGCTGAGAGACTAGCCTGAAGGAAATAATGGGTTTTACTCTTACTCTGACACCCAATCAAAATTGGCACATCTGGATTACAGATTTGAAAAGGAATATGCAATCCAGCCAATGAGTGACAAAGAAGTACATAAGCCAGAGTAACAGAGTTGATGGAAGGCTAGACAAAAACCCAGTCCATCCCACAGAAAGTAAAGACAATGCAGAATGGAATGCAGAGAATGCACATAGAAATACAGTATTATTACATCTCAGGATTGGAAATTGATTTAAAAAGCAGCAAACGGTAATCTGGGAAACCGGTAAACATTATTGGTAAATTAGGAAACGAGACATTGGTCACGAATTTCTCAGGTACCAATGATTTCTCAATTCAAATGAGACCAAGTCAGAGACATATCAACAGGAATTCCCATTTATGAAAATACCCATTTCAGTCGTAGTTGAGAAATCTCCACACAAACTACAATCAGAACAGATTGCAACGACGTTTGGCAGCTACATATTGTATCAAGTTTGGGCTTGTGATGAATTAAACTCTGCATCTTTCAGTCATCCCTTGTTCATTGTCCTTCCCTATTGGCCACCCACACTCAGAAGTGGTATTATGGCCTCATCAGCCATGACATCTCATTGCCCTTTGTTAACCTTTCCCCTTTTCAGTTGACTTCTAAGTATAGATGTTCTCCACCTGCTTAAATATGTTGCAAGTTGTTAAGTTCACAAACCTTGAATTCAGTGCATCCTTGCTAGAACTTCCATCATGACAGCAAACCCTGGGCTATAACCTGGCATCTTTCTTCAGCATTTTGACTGTCCTTTTGCTATTACAAAGCCTTCACTACAATGAACAAAATCTTAGATCCCAAGACATCTGTTGTAGAGTGTGTGCTATGGCTCCAATTTTCTTTTGCTTGCACCAGTGGAAACCAAGAATAATGCCACCAAAGTGTCAATGAAGTCATGCTGGTATGAGACCAGACTCAAGTCATGCATAACCAGTACACAGTGTCAACTGCCTCATCGCAATCAAGTTTATTTGGTGAATATTTTGCACACGTTAGATACAGCAGTTCTTAGTATCTTTTTTATATTTTTCAACAGCTGAGGCCATGAGAGTGAAAACATTAACCAGGACTAAGTGGCTTGTCAGGTGTTTGCTAAGAGTGCTGTACATTAGAGACAGAAAAAAATAAAAAAAATAAAAATGAACCGACAGCCTTGAATTAAAACACATTCCCTTACAAAATATTGTGAGTTTAGATTTACCGTTTGTGTGGATTAATCATAGTTATTGGATCATGGATATGATTAATGTACTTTCAATAGCCAGAATATCCAACAAGGATTATGGAAAAGGAATTGGAGTCAGGAGGTCAAGAACAGTATTTCTGTAGGAGACAGAGGGTGAAATTTTGCCCTACTGTAGGCTCTACAGTATACTCTTTTGATAAAGATGTAACCACCATTTTGTCCCCAAAGAGCAAAGAGTTTGTCTTCTGAGAATTCCCAAACCACTACTGAACCCAGAATTTCTGAGATCCCACTCACACCAGTTTTAACATACCTAGTTTTTACACTGTTATGAACTCTTATTCCTGGTCTAGGGAACTTCACCTGCACAGTCATTGTCTTCTCAAGGATTATTCTTCCTTATTATAATATGTAAGGTAGTTAGGGTAATTGCTGCTCCCCCCAACACTTAGATAATAGGGTCAAGGGTTTTGTTACCCATGCAGCATACATAATACAAGACAAGTAGCATCATTGGGTTTTTTTCATAGTAACTTGAACTTAGATATTGTGGCTAAAGACATTAACAGACTGACAAAAGGAGAATGAACTAGAAAGAATTGCTGCTGCAAGTCAAAATACAGAGGAATTTGCATCTTATGAACCTAGATATATTGAAATTGTTTTTATTCAGGTAGAATGAAAGCCTTGAATTGCTTAATCATACAAACTGCAATTGTGATTGGTGTGAACTATAAAGCAAAGTTCACTGACAAGGGCAAAGAGGTAAGATGCGGTGCGTATTCTTGTACTTAATACTGATCCTTTCTGGCTGGGAATCAAAGGCACTCAAAGTACTGGGTAAAGCCTTAGAATTTCCTGCTTCAAGCCTGCAAAAAGTAGCGGCCAACTCGCACATTATTTATTACTATTACTATCATCACCATCATCTTTGATTTATACCCCACCTTGTTCGTACGACAGGGGCTTGCAGGGAGGCATTCTGACTCCGATCCCTGTGTTATGGAACTCCCTTCCCACAAAGGTTCATTTGAGCCCTGGCCTGAGTGTCTTCTGGTGGTGATGTAAGACTTTTTTGTTTGGAAGGGCATTTGGCTGGCAGGAATAGGGGGGTGGTGGTTTGGGGGTAGGAATGTGAGAATAGTTGGGTGTAGGGAATGGGGAGGTGGTATTGGGGTGGCTTGGTTGTGGGTTTTTTAGGAGAGGTATGTATTAGTTTTAATGTTTTTATTATTGTGAGCTGCCCTGAGCTTTTGGCAATGGGTGGCATATAAATTTAAATAAATGTTGTTATTGTTTTTGACTTATACCCTGCCCTATCCCCAAAATTGGCTTACAACAATTGAGAAAACAAAACACAAATATGTGAAACATATTAAATAAATTCCATCCCCAAACAGCTTACAATAATTGAAACAATAAATACATTTCATACATACAACACCAATCCCACCCCTCCCCGTACCCAAGCACACAAAAGCAACCCCTCTTCCCATCCCACCCATTCACACTCCCTTGACTCTCACACAAGGGAGTCCCCAATCCCCAGGCACTCCCCCGTCTCTCTCCTGGGAGAGCACCAACTCCACAATCCTGTAACCCGCATGGCTGTATCCCACCCCCACGTACCATTCACACCCCAAATCCCCTTAAACATCAATTCAAAAATACATATAAAATAAATTGTCTGCCTCGCAGTCCTCCACCAACCCAACACTCCCATTCCTCAAACTCTCACTTGGAGGAATTCCCTCTACCAGCCTAGTACCCCCCTCTCACAACAGGGCCATGGCTAAACTATAAACGTAACAGGGCAGCTCCCCGTGAGCCTATTGGAGCCCTGTTCCAGAGCTGCAAGCAGCTAGATACTGTCAGGTATTAGCTTGCCGGGGCATGCTCAGTAGAGCTTTGGAGGGCTGTCTGAGGCTAAGTCCACAGACATGCTCAGTAGGCACAGGGAGAACTGAGCATGCTCGGGGCCTATAAAGGGCCAGGGCTCAGTTGAGAGAGGTGGCTGTAGGAGTAAGAGCTAGGGCTGTGAGCTCCTGATTCCATGAGAGTAGATGGACCTTGGGGAGAACTGAAAGGGCTTTTAAGTTCAAGCCCAGGATGTACTGGGTGCACATATGGTGACGTAGGCCTTGGCTGTGAGGGGCGGTAGGAGGCCAAGGGTGCGGCCCCAACAGGGGAACCCCACAGAGTACACCCTCCCTATAGGGGGAAATTCAGCTGACTGGGGGCTGAATAGGTGTGGCAGGGGGTTTTGCTAATTCCCCTTTTGACACCCCAGCACCCCCCATGTGGCCCTGGGAAGACCCCCTGTTACAATAAAACTACTTAACCTGTCCCCTTCCCATTCCCACATCTCTCACTCAAGGGAGTCTGCCCAAAGTACATCCATGCCCATCCTTCCCACTCTCCCAAGTCATGAAATACCCCATAAAATACAAACATATCATAAAAATAAAATGCAAAAAAACAAGGCATTAATAGAAGGGCTAAAGGCAGCAGCAATAAGATTGTAACTTTTTCAAGACAGAGATAAATAAAATAAATATATATCCAAAATATGGCTCAGGACTGCTCACAATCATTTTAAACAACATCGCATAATACACATTAGGGATGAGATATCCTACTGAAAATCGGAATTGGTTCAAAATTGGACTGACCCGACTTTAAATCCGATTTTAAATTGTATTATCAGAATCGGTTATGACTCCAAACAATATAGACTAAATCCATGTATCTGCCCCCAGATCTGCCTCCCTCAGACCCCTGCCCAGTCTGGGTGCTGGCAAGGGTCCAGGGGAGGCAAAGCTGGGGGTAGACAGACCACACAGAGTTGGGGAGGGAGGGTAGTTGCCTCCCAGGACCCCTGCCTGCTACCCGCTTCTCCCGGACCCATGCCTGGCCACTCCAGTGCCTGCTGGAGCAGTGGGTAGGACTAGGCAGGGGTTCTGGGAGGCACAGCTGGGTGGGAGGGGGGGTAGTTGATTAACTTACCTTTTTTCCTAGACTCCACGCCAGGAAGAAATACTGGAGAAAACAACTGTGCATGCACGGCCATTTTGCAAAATGGGGCCCACACTGCAGTGTCAGCGCCATTTTGGAAAATGGTAGTCGGTCTGCACATGCCCAGCTGCAAGCTCAGCATGTGCAGGCCATTTGCCATTTTCCAAAATGACGCCGACACTGTCAGCAATATTTTTGAAAATGAACGCACATGCACAGAATGGCGACCATATTTGTACATGTGCAGTTCTTTTCTCTAGTATTTCTGCCAGGTGCAGCAGACTCCAGAGCCTAGGAAAAAAGGCAAGTTAAATCAACTATCCCCCTCTCCCTTCCCATCCAGCTCTGCCTCCCAGGACCCCTGCCCAGCACCCACCTCCCCTGAACTCCTGCCTGTCTGAGCGCAGGTGCTGGGGCTGGCAGGCATGGACAGGGATCCTGGGAGGCAACTACCCCCCCTCCCCATCATGCTCAGCCTCTCTGCCCCAAGCTCTGCCTCCCCTGGACTATGTCCATGTACTTAAGGAGGTTTGCAGCATGGCTGGGGTAGGCCTGAATCATTACCCCATGGAATTGGACTAATTTCTCTCAGCTTTGGGACGTTTAAATCGCTCCTTGTCCTTTTTATCCTCCTGCTCAGCTGGGTCAACAATGGAGTAATTGAACAGAAGGGCAAATATGTCTATATATTCTCCCCGTCAAATCCATTCCCGGGTGGCTGGGAGAAGGTGATCCCGTATGGGGGCGGATACCTCGGACTATCCTTCCCCGCTGGGTGGGGCCTGCCTGGCTACCACACTCAGGGCGTGTACCAGCCCTAGGGAGGCTGCAGGTGGAGCTCAGACCTGCAGCACATGTGCTGTTTGCAATTGACAGTTGCCCCATTGGCCTGTAGGGGGTTGTTGCATATGAGGGGGGTGGGCACCTGCACCCACCCTGGTGGAGGGGGGGGGCAGCGCCACTGGGACCCATGCCCTGTTCTACCATTGGAACTGGGTGGGCCCCTCTGGTGTACCCTTGCTCTCATGGGGCTGGGAACAGGGTGCCCCCCCCAGCTTCCTGGGGCATCTAGGTCCGGCCTGCCATTCAGGCCCCACACTTTCATATCTCCCCCACCTCACCTGGAGAGCATGGCGCAGGCAGTGGGAGTGGTTCCTGGGTGGCCGGTGACTGATGGGCCCTCTGATCTGCCATGGCCCTTATGGCCTAGTCCAAGGCTTCCACCCGGCATCGGAGATCCCCTCCTCCTGGTTGTGGGGCTCCACTTCTCCGCCCAGCTGGTCTGCTTGTGACCCTGGTGCTACCTTATAAGAAACAAAGGGTAGCTCCCCCTAAGAGCCCTCCCCCGACCCCCCAGTGGGGGTATCCAGCCAGAAGGGGACCCCCAGCCAAGCCCCAAGAGGGGGCTTTCCCCCCTGCTCACCCACAGGGGGGGCAAGTATATACTGGGCCCCATGAGGGGCCTCATGGGAGAGGGCACCCCAGGGGATGCCCTTTCCCTAGGGGGTAGGGGTCCCCTACTGCTTGCTCAGGCCTCAAGTATCCAGTGCTCGACGCCGATGAGGGCAGTGGGACTCGCCCCGGGGGAACCACCAGTGGGGGTTGATCCATGAACCAGGCAGGGGGTGTAATCCAGCATCCCCCCCCACTTCAACAGTTGTCCAGGAGGGGGGTCTATCCTTCTCCCACCATGTCACTCCACCCCGCTGCACTGGGGGCCCCCACAGGAGGCCCGTCAGCCCATGCCCCCCCACCCTGGGGGCCACGACTGCCATCTCTCACAGGAGGGCCTCACAACCGGCCAACCTGTCCCTCAGTGGAGGGGGTGGTAGCCCACCCTTCATTTACCCCCACTGCCAGACCAGATGGGCCTGCGGGGGGTTCCCCCCAACTTTCTAGATTTGCCCATCCTGGGCTTAAAGAAAGTGCAATCCGCTTATAGGGGAAGGGCGAGTTGGGGGCACGAGCACCCTAGACAGCCCTGCCGGAGCTGGAAGCTCCCTCCCTCCCTCCCTTCCTGGCCGGCCATGTCAACTCAGAGGATCATTGGAGCAGCGTGCTGCTATGTTCAGCTTCAGCTTGCGAATGACTGGAGCCCTGCTATGCTTGCTGCTCCGGCCTCTGCTCCTGAGGCGGGTCGGGGGAAGGCGGAGCACAGATCACACGGTGCCATGCACCCTCAGTTGCCAGGCAACCCTTTAGGTTTCATTTTCCTGCTGGAAATCACTCCTGCTTTCCCCTGCCTGTGCTCACCCTGCAGGGGAGGGGACCATCCTCCTGTCCTGTCTCCCTCTCTAATGGGAGCACGAGAAGGGTCCTGTCACCCACCAACCCCGCGAGCAGAGTGGGGGGGCGAAGGCAATTCTCCCGCAAAGTGCAATTGATATTCTTCTTTTTGCCAAGTGGAGGTGTGTTCATTCTTCATTACTGCCAAAACCAGTGTTTTGTGTTTTTAAAAAAGCAAGAAAGAATTAATAGATTTTCCTCTCCCCAAGTCCAATTTTCTGTAACACAAACGGGCCTGGAAAACAAGCTTTATCAGAAATAATGGAAGATATTTCTGTGTGAAGTCCTTATTGTGATGTTCTGTGTATTAGAAAGACTGACACAGACTCAAGGATCACTCAAACCAAACTGAGTTTATTCCTAGGCAGCCTTCCAAGATGGCTGCTTCACTGTGACTGAAGCCTGTCCCCAGCCAGCCCAAACCAGTTGTGTTGAGCTAGCTTTAAAGGCCCAGCACCCCACACTTATCACAATATTGGCAGCACATTACTGTATTTTCAGTCCTGTTCTAATGACACAATAAAAGGGAATTTTGGCAACTCTAAGGATTAGAGGAAATTCTTTAAATAGGGCCAAGAACATAAGTCTCTTCTTAAAGTGGTACACCAAATTAAAGTCTGACATTTCGATTAAGGAAGTGCTCTTACTCCACTGCCTTGTCTCACACTTTCTTTTAACACAGCTTGCACAATGTCCACAGACTGAAATAGCCTGCATAATCTTCAAGCAAAGACAGGGTTGAATGGATGGGAGTAGGGGTTTTTTCTTTTTAAAAGAAGGCTTCTGCTGCCCTTTCTTCTCCGCATGTTACTTAACCTGCCTTACTTTCTATAGAGAGACAACACTGTGTTGTGTCAAGATAATTTAAAATTGCACATAGGGCAGAGTTTTATTAAATCTGTTTTTTGAAGCCCAACAGGGAAATAACCTGTTCATTGTCCGTTTTTCAACTGCATAAGTGTGCGTGCATGTAATCTCAAATTTATATTTAAATTTAAACTCAAATTTATAACTGAGAAGCCATTCTTTCAACAAACTTTTCAAAGGTTCCAATTGCTCCATAGTTGTAGTGGAAATTATTCCTTTGCATCATCATTTAGCACTCAGTCCTACGAAGTCTTATGCACAGGTATAAAACAGGATGCACTTGGATTAACCTCATGGTCTTCAGCAGGGCTTAGCTTATACTAGGTGTTTTACTAGCCTTAGCAAAACAGTTCTGCCATCCCCACCACTCCTACCACAATGTTGTCTCAGCTTGGGGTTTGCAGTTCAAGTGAGGCACAGCGCTCTGGTTTCCTTCCTAACAAACATCTAGTGGAGAGCAAGAACACTGCACTACTCCACCCACACTTTGAGCTAAGATCTTCGGGTGGAGGCATAACCAATGGAAGGAGCAGATGGAGCTTGGCCTTACCTTCTGGGAGTAGTACTGAGGGCCCACTCAGTGACATCCTCAGGAGGACACTGCTCTGGACAAGGTGTCCGTCCTGTCCAGTGCGTGGGCTGCTCAATTCATATCATGTAACATGAGCAAAAAACCCTTTAAGGATTAAGTGTTTGAAAGAACCTCGATTATCAGGGACTTAACTAGTCTGCATCTCAAAACTTCTGAGAGACGCCCAGTGCCACTGTTTCCAACAGCACCTGGGAAACTTCCAGTCCAGAAAGAAGCATCCGATTCTGTCCCCCGCCCCTGCAGGGGTTTCCTTGAGCCACAGTTTAAAGCTGCGGAAGAAAGCTCTCCCATTTAAAAATGCTCAACTTAACATTAATGTTGCAGGCCCAGCTTCTACTGAAAAGGAGTTCTTTTCACCTACACGCCTCGCCATAAGCACGTCACAATGCAAACCATCTGTCATCATTTAAGTGGGACTCTTTCTTTCTTTCTTTCTTTCTTTCTCAGTGTAATATTTGCAGTTTTTCCATTTTCCCTTTCTGGAAACTTTTTGTGCTCCATGCACTTCAGAGATAACGTGTCCCATTTTTCTCCTCAAATGTCACAATATTGCCAAGCTAAACATTAAAGGGCATGAGTCGGGACCCCAAAATAATTAAATTTGCTTAATCGAGACACACTTTTAAAAAATGCATTGCTCTTTTGATGATCTTCTCTTGGGGGGCCTTATGGGAAGGTGTCCATGTTTTCTAGCTTCCTCAGCAACCAGAAAAATGGCAACCCACTTTTTTTCTTTAATGAAAGCTGAGATCATGCATCCAGATGAATCCAGATGCTAAAGTAGAGCACCAAGTAATGCAAGACTCATGATTAGACCATGATGAGAGGCAATACTGATGACCTATCACAGAGACTTGACCCAGGGGTTCCAACATGATAGATGTGTTAGATCCCTCCAGAAATCATACAACCTACACTCAGCTGAGAGTCAAACAGTTTTCTATCCTCCCATGTGACACCTAAAGGCTGAGCCTACTACAGATGTTAATATATCTATTTCAGAGGTCAGATTAAATCCTGGTTCCACTGAAGTCAACTCCCAGTTGGTCCTGGATTTCACCCATCATGATGAATAAGAGTATCAGCTAACTGACTGGATTTTTATTAACTGTTTAAAACAAAACAAGGTATTTCTTTTCTGAAAGCAATTAGCTGATACTTGTACAACACTTAAAGGCATAAAGCACTGTACAACAGCTAAGTGCTCTTACTAGAAAAAGAGGCCTTTTAAAAATGGGTTAGACAGACATGAGATGGTATAGACATTGTGGATCCTGCTTAAGGTCATGGGCTGGACTAGATAACCACAGGAGGTCCCTTCCAGCTCTATGATCCCATGGCTTAGCATCATTTTGAGGTGCACCACAGCTTGAGCAGTGTTGCATTGTATGAGCTGTGTCCTTATCACAAAAAGAGATCTCTAAAACCACCTTTAATTCAGCAAGCCCAATACAAGTTAAACAATTACAGGAGAGATGGGTAAGCCTCGGAAGTATCGAAGAAGCAGTTTAGTTTTGATAAGCATCCAAGCATTGATGTTTATCTGAAATGCACTCAACCCTCTCAGAGCTGTGAAACTAGGTTGGAAAAACCTCAAGCATGTGCTCTTTTGTGATACTGCAGTTCCTTGAATCTTTCCTGCTTCTGGTCTGACCAGAAATACCACAAGAAGAACACTTTTTAGAGTCAGATTTGCCAACTCTTCTCCTTTTTCCAGTAGTTGACTGCTATTAGGGCATTTCTACTAGCCTACTGGGAAACCCAGATAATAGATTGGTTGTTAATATGAGGCTACATGCTTACTGTGCAGCCATGGAGGTGAGGGGACTGCATAGGAAATTAGAGAGTGACGTGTCCAGATTTAAATTGCAGCGTGAACAGCACAAAAATTCAAACCAATTTGAATCACTAGTTTTTTCTAGAATGGACCAACTTTATTATGCTAAAGCTGGCCTGCACCTGCTCTACCTGCAAATATTTACCCATTTTAAATCAAACTTCCAAGTTCTAAACAATGAAGTTTAGTTTTCTTCCCTGTTGCTGGTATGGTGAATGGTCCCATCATTGATGGGGTCCGTCCTCCCCTGGTATCTCAGGTCCGTAGTCTGGGGGTGCTCCTGGACCTGCAGCTCCACCTGGATGTCCAGGTGGCGGCTGTGACGAAGGGGGCATTTCGCCAATTACATCTGGTGCGTCGGCTTTGACCGTATGTCTCGGACTCAGATCTGGCCATGATCGTCCATGCTTTTATTACCTCAAGACTGGACTACTGTAACATGCCCTATGCGTGGCTACCCTTGGTGCTGGTTCAGAGACTGCAGCTGGTGTAGAACACAGTGGCTCGTCTCTTAATGGGGACAGGCTGACGCGAGCACGTTACACTGGTGCTTTGCTCTCTGCACTGGCTGCCGATAGTCTTCCGGGCCCTATTCAAGTTCTTGGTGTTGACCTTTAAAGCCCTAAACAGCCTGCAGAACCGCCTCACCCGCTGGATCCTGGATCGGCCCCTGCGGTCGGCCGGGGGCGCCCTCCTCGAGGTCCCTTGGGTTTCTCGGGTGTCGACCCTGTGGAACGTGTTCTCTGTGGCTGCACCACCGCTGTGGAACTCCCTCCCATCGGAGGTCTGCCTGACCACCGACATCCCCTCTTTCCATAGACAATGTAAGACTTGGCTGTTCTGCCGTGCCTTTCCTGAGGGAGATGGGTTGGGTGGGTTGGATTAGGGTGATGTAGGGGGTAATTTATTTTATTGTGGAGTTTTTAATTGTATTTTTGTTGTGTTAAAATTTGTTTTAATATGTTGTCAGCCACCCCGAGATGCTTTTAGCAGGAGGGGGCAGCATACAAATTTTATAATAAATAAATAAGTTTGCATATTTGTTCAAGCAAACTTGGCAGGAAATGAATGGTGCTTTGTGTTCACATAATTAAAACTGATATGAATATAACAAATTTGTCAAATTCAGCATTGGAACCAAATATTCATTTTAACCATGATTTTACACCACTTTGTGATGACAGTGTAAGTTGCATGTCAGTGGAGAATCTTATGCAGATTGCACAAACTGAGTATCAAGGAGAATAATTTCCTCTAATCTCTTACAACTTTAGTACTGTAAGACTTGAGAAATCCTGCAAAGTCTTTGATACATGAAAAAATTTACTCACAAGAACTGTCTAACTAAACTTAACTATCTGTATTAATAGGCTATCCTATATACTTACAGATTTAAAAATTGCTGATATAGATGTAACCCAGCAGGAATGGCATGAGGACCACCCCAGCAGCTAATCATTCACTCTATGGGTGAAAACATACATGATGGTGGAGGGCCACCATCATGAACTGATCTGGACTGGGAAGCCGCTTGCTTCCTGGTCAGGATCAGGTCTAGCTGCAGAACAAACATTCACACAGTCGGGCCCAGGGGAACAGGCAGGGAATCATATGAACATGCAGCTAGCTGGCCCCACCCCCATGCTGTACCCAGAGGCCACCTCCCCACCATGATAGGTGGCCATGGCAGCCAATGACAGCCACCATGGCCACTCATCATGGGGGCCACTCCAGACCAGGCAGGGAACAGCAGGCTACCAAAAGTGATAGCCCACTGTAGCCCAGTCAGGAAGGCCCCTGGGCCTATCCCAAATAATAATCGGACTCAACTCATGAGGCAGGACACACATTGGATTTGATGTTTTACATCAGCCTGAAAATGGGTGCAACAACACTGTTGTTGTGGTAGGATCATTACCTCCAGAAAGCCCAGATTCCGGCTCTCCTATGCCCTCATCAGGGTGGTGGACCAGCTAGGTTGGTTCTTCCCTGGAGGTTGATAGATCTGATCAGTTTCTACAACTCTTGGGGGAGGGGGAGAGGATTTACCCACTGACCTTGAAGGCTCTTCTGCCAATGACCTGGTTGCCTTGTAAAATGAAATCTTCTTGACCAAGGCCATCAACTCAGTGTCTGCTCACATCACTTTGTCATCACAAGTCTCCCTGGTATACAGAGGACCTGAGGCAGTTGAAGTGAGACGGAAGGTGGTTGGAGCTCAGGTGGCACTTGACTCATGCTGAAGCCGACCGATTGTGGCAGAGAGAGTTTTTGGAGGACTATGCCATGGCTGTGATGGTGTGGGGGAAAAGCTTTAATCTCCACTATGATAGAGTCTGCAAAGTATCATCCAGTGGAGCTGTTCCAGGTGATGAGGGGCCTGGTTAATCCAGCCTGTCTCCACCAGGAAATGGAGTCTTCTAATGCCTGCTGTGACATTTTTATTAATTACTTTTCAGACAAAATTGCTCAGGAGATGTTGGAGCTGTTTCTGGCTGGAGTTGTCAATGCCTCCCTATAGCAGGGGAAGGTGCTGAATGGTGAACGCCCTTATATCTGCAATGGTCCGGCCTCTGCTTAAGAAACCATCTTTGGATGCTGACTCCCTGGCCAGCTATCAGCCTGTTTCTTTTTAGGGAAGGTTGTTGAACAGGTGGTTGCCTGACAGCTCCTGGCTCATCTCGATGCAATTGGATTCCTGGACCCATTCCAGTCACATTTCCACCCTAGGTATGGCACGGAGACTGCGCTTGTGGCTTTGGTTAATGATCTGTATGTTGAGATAGACAAGGGCAATTCTAGTACCTTGTTGAACTTGTTAGATCTTTTAGCAGCTTTTGATACAGTTGATCACAAGGTATTGTTAACGTGACTGTGGGACCTGATGGGGGTGGACGGACTACTCCTTGAGTGGTTCTGCTCTTTCCTCTCAGGGAGGTCCCGGTGGAGCCTCTCCTGCGGTGTCCTTCAGTGTTCTATTCTGTCTCCCCTCTTGTTCAACGTGTATCTGAGGCTGCTGGGAGAAGTCATTTGGAGGTTTGGGGTGAGGTGTCATCAATATGCTGATGACACCAAGCTCTTTTCCTTCCGACCCAGGTCCTGCAGTCTTGGTGCTTACCCAATACCTGGCTGCTGTCGAAGACTGGACGACGGTGATCCAACTGAAAGTGAATCCTGACAAAGCTAAAGTGATGATGGTTGGTCGGTCTTGTGACTTGGAGGGGATTGGGACACCTGTTATTGATTTGGTCTGGCCCCCTCTGGCCAATCAGGTTCACAACCTTGGAAGGCTTCTGGACCCCTTGCTGTGCCCAGATTGTCAGATTGTGGTGGTTGCTAGGAGCGTTTTTCATCAACTCCATCTGGTGAGTAGGCTGCGGCCTTTTCTTTCTGAATTGGATTTGGTAACCGTCATCCATGCCTTCGTCACTGCAAGGCTGGATTACTGCAATGCGCTCTACATGGGATAGTCCTTTGACAGTTTGGAAGCTGCAGCTGGTGCAGAAAGCGGTGGCTTGGATCCTTTCGGTGCTGAGCCACTGGGAGCACGTTATGCCAATGCTCCGAAGTCTGCACTGGTTCCCTATAGCTTTCTGGGCACAATTCAAGGTGCTTGTTTTGACTTTTAAAACCCTAAATGGTCTGGGTTCCCTATATTTGAAAGGGAGCACCTTCTTGCAGGTTCCATCAGTTACCCTTGTCCATAGGACAGAGGTGCACAGGAGGCCGTTCTCGGTTGCTGCCCCAGTTTTATTGAACTCCCTTTCCCAGAAGGTTCACTTGAACATGAGCCTAAACTTCTTCCAGAAGTGGCGTAAAACTGTTTTATTTGAAAAGGCAGGGAGGGATAAATTGGGGTTGGGTGGGTTTGTGGGTAGGGATTTAGGGATTGTGACAGTTTGAGGGGAGGGTGGAAGGATTTATTGTTTAAATTTTATTATTGTTGTTTGATTATGAGCTGTCCTGAGTCTTTGTCGTAAGGGCAGTGGATAAATCTAATTAAATGACAGGTGCCTGCTTACTTAATGGTCACATGAATAGGCCAAATGTTTTAAAATGTATTTTTCAAAAGTGTCACCCTGATCCAAAAATGGAGTTTTATTCAGTGATAGAGGATGGAAACAGAGTGTGACTTTTGGAGAACTTAGTAATACCTTCCTGCTAAAGCACCTGCTCTTGCCCCCTTTCTCTCTCCTGTATGGGTACTTCTACTGCGGCCTCTAGCAGTCTACTCAAGCATACGTCCATGAAGAATCAGGGACTGTAGAGGTCAGAAATGGGGGAAGAGAGACCTTCTCGGGGTTCTTGCAAGACCTGGACATAGAGTGGCAGAGAAAATACTCTATTCCATTACCAACTTGATCCAATTATTTCTGCAAGTGAAAGGCGCCCTTCTACATAAGATATGTCTGTCATTGACGTTTCACTCAAAGGCAGGGTTGAAAGACTGCAGAGATCTTATGCAGAGATATTGGTCTCTCTGCACAGCAATGAATTCCCCACCAAACAGGATGTTTGAGCAATTACAACTAGCAAATACCACTTTACAAAAATCATATCTTATTAAAAGTAAATTCACAAAGAGTAAAGTAGTAAAATCATTAAATATTGTTCAGTGGAAACAGTTCATCTAGCTTTACTCACAACAGGATGATGTAACATCAAAATGCTACAATGCAGAAATCAAAGAAATTGTTATTCTGGGCTAACAGAGTTCAAGCTCACAGAGCCTAAGTTTCAAGGCGATATACCCAAACATGGGTGCCAGATTCTGCATTTTTAATTCAAATCAACATCAAAGGTCAGAAATGACCACTATTACTTGGAGACAGGTGTTTGAAAATTCTACCATCCTAGAGTCTGACATTCTCCATCATTACATCTCCTGGTGTAAAAATAGTCAATCTTTATTACATTATATGGCTCTGCAGTTATGTGGATTTGATGAATATGTCAGATAAACAGTTTCCCCAATTCCCCCATACAGTGCACATGAACCAGTGCTTGCTTTTATTTAAATAGTTTCACATCCAACTAACGGTGAAGTTTCAAAAAGCCCAAGGGCATAGCTATACTAGGGACAGATGGTGCCACCCTGAGCCTTAGGAGAAATTTAAATGAACAAATAAATAAAACTGTATCGGGACCCATGATACTGGCGGGAAGGGGAGGAGGGGGTGTGGCAGGTCCTTGGGTGCAACCCTTTTGGTGAATTACCTGGCCCATTGCCATAACGTCTGGCACAGGGTGTCCTGGCCCAGGAAGCTCTTCTTAGGACTTAGACCCTCCAAGTAGCCAGGTCCACACAGATAAGTCTTAGTAAATGTCCATTTATTCACATATTCAGCATACCGTCACTATGCATTACAAAGTTTCTCACTATTCCCAGGCCTCCTGGTCTCTGTTCCCTTAGATGGATCCACAATGCAGACTCAGACTCAGACTCAGACTCAGACTCAGACTCAGACTCAGACTCAGACTCAGACTCAGACTCAGACTCAGACTCAGACTCTCATATCTGCAGGCTGCCCGCCTAACTCAACCCTGACTGAGGCAAGACAGAGGCTTTTTATATTCCTGGGATGGCTTAGCCTTGCCCACTGGGTGTGCCTCAGAGGCCCATTACTGGTCTTCTTAAAGGGCTAGCGCCCAGTTAAGCCTCTACTCTGTTACAGGGGGATGGTATGCTTTCTGCTGCAGCTCCCTAGAAAATTAGCTCCTCTCCTCATTCCCTGGAAGTGAGATAGAGTTGAGGTTCATTGGGAAAGCACTTTGACAAAGCTTACAGCACAGCTCCCTGGAAACACAAGGCTAATTTAAGCCATGGAGTGACACACACTGACTTTAATGAACTTTGCTCAGGACCTTGTAGAGGGCTGCCCTCTCCAATGTACCCACTCCAGCACTTGTCACAAGGCAGTATAGTCACTTTTCATATCTGAGGAGTTTCCCATCAAAATGCCCTGGTCCCTGCCTTAGAATGGAAGACAGAGGGCAGTCCCCCTTCAGGGGAGAGAGGCAAGCAAGGGCAGGGGAGGAGTGGTCCACAGGGAGCATTTTCCAAGGAGTTTAACCCTTTCAGGTCCCAGAGAGAGATCTCTTGTGTGATGAGATCTTCCTCTCTGCCCATAAATAACTCCCTTTCCACGAACAGGCCATTTGCAGAGCTCAGCAAGTTGTCCCATCCTCCCTCCCTTCTGGACTGGTCACTACAGGCATAGCCAGTCTCCATATTGGGGCTGGGGGATTTCCCCATTGGCTGCAATTGGTTGTTTTGGGCTAAAAGAATTCTTACCTTCCCTGCATGGCTGGCACTCTTGGTACCCATTGTTGTTTGCACAACTGAGGGCACATTTAAGCTCTAGCTTGGTGGATATAGATGGAGGTGGTTACGATGGAAATACTTATTATTGTTAGGGGAGGGTGGGGTTTTGTATTGTTCTTTTGTAATGCTGGGTTCCCCTGTGTGGGATATAGAACCTAGCGCTGTTGTATTTGTGTGTTGCTTTGGTTGTTGGGTTCCCCTGTGTGGGATAAAAACCCAAATATTGTATTTATTTAATTGTTGTGAACCGCCTCAAGCTGCCTTTGGCCGGGAGAGTGCAGGATATAAATGAAAAATGAAACTATATATATATTCAGTTATTACATTGCAATTCCATGAGCCGAGCCAGTCCAGTGCAAGGGAGTAAAGCAATGCAGTGACTTTGTTTGCAGGAAGGAGCCCTCTCCTTAATGCGATGCAGGGACAGGAATCGACCACTGCGGGCTGTCACAGCCTGCTGCTTCACTCCTCCTATACAGGGAGGGGAAGCAATGCCACCTGGCAGGAGTGGTCCAAAGTCAATGGCAGGCCCTTCTTCCTTTCTCCAATCATAAGTGTAAGGGTGGTCTCATATTTGCAACACCTGCTTGAATGGAATGCACACAGGAGTTCTTGCCCAGTTTCCCTCTATCTGCGATTATCAATAGCCTGGGTCCCAGGCTGGCCAGATATGCAAATTTTGGAGGACACTTATGAGAAATACAGGTTTCAGGGCTGATTGGCTCCAGTGAAGCCCTGTAACCTGTATTTATCATAAGTGTCGTTGCTCGCTCAAAAGTAGATACGGCACAATCTTTTTTCCTTAGGGCCTTGCTCCGAGCACCCAGGGGTACCCTAGGTGCGGCTATTCGTCTGGAGCTGGAGCAGAGAAAATGGACCTTTAGGGCGTGGGCTTTAGCCCACAAGCTATAGGTTAAATCTATGGACCTAGATCAAAAGGGCCTCTTTCCATACCTACATGAGGATCCTTTCAAGAGTACGTGGGCAAAAGGGGTGGAGTTGCATCTTGCACGTATTGGTCTGTCTAGGGAGTTTTTAAGAACTAAGGATTCGGCTACTGCTGCAAAGTTAATCGCCGTCCGCTGGCAAGACATTGACAGTCAGATTGACAGGGCGTGTGTGGGCGGGTCGTCCCATATGAATCGGTATTTGGAGTGGGCTCCTCCTATGGATAAATTAGCGTCTTATCTGGTAGAGGGCCATTCAGCCAGAGAAAAATGGCTGTATATGGCCGCTAGATTTAATGCCCTGCCTACGCAGCTATGAGAAGGGCAGCTTGTTGGGATTAGGGCCTCCCAGAGATTGTGCCCATATGATTTTTTGGAGCCAGAAACCACTAGTCATGTCACTTTTCGGTGTCACCTTTATGACCGGCTTCGTCTGGAACATCTAAGCCCTTTTTGGACAAAATTCTGGGTCGCACAGATGAGGCCTAGTTGAGCTTTTTTCTTGCAGCTCGCCAACCTGATATCACTTTTTTCTTTCATTAAATTTTTAGCAATGGCATTCACTAGACGCCAGCAGTTTTTGGACTTTAAGTTACCTATGCTTTCTCCTTAGTCCTGGTGGTTTCGGTGGCCCTTTTGGGACCCTGTACCCTTTTTTATTTTATTGTTGCTGTTAAAAGTTTTCTTTATATGGACTGTAATTCTTTTAGGTGTAACAGGGCTGGGCGGGATTTGGCTTGAATCCTTAAGGACGATTGTATTATGTGTTGTTTGCTTATTTATGTATTTTATATATGTTGTATGTATGTATGTTTTGTTTTAAGCTATGACCAGGGTCTGCTTTATTAAAATGACTACTACTACTACATAAGTGTCCTCTAAAATTTGCATATCTGGCCATCCTACTGGGTCCTCATCAGCTACTAAATAGTTCTGCCATCTGACCTTTGGGGAAATAGGCCAGCAACACTTTAGCAATTTCTTATCTGCCTCTTATGTCTCCTCCTTTATCTATTACCTTAACAGGTCCAGACCAGGAGGTACCTCATGATTCACAATTTGATTAAACAAACTATATGAACTTCATTTACAGAATGGGAATGATAGGAGTGAGGGAAGGGAATAGGGGAGGAAAAAACAAGGAAACCACTTATCTAGTAAACAGTTTTTATTTACATGAAGCAACCCCTGTAGCTGGCCAGAAAAGTTTTGTTTCGTCCAATCACCAGCAACCTCATCCAGGCCACTGACCCAGGGACTGGGAAGTGATGCAAATCTGTTCCCCTATGTCCCTAGAGCAGGCTAAGTCCAGTTCTGTCACTGTCCCTGCCAGCCAGTTGTACTCTGGTCTGAGAATTGATGCAAGGAGTTCTCAGGTCCCAGAATGCAGGCTCCATCTGTGCCCTGCAGGCTCTCAGGGGAAGACCCAAAGTGACTTGTGGGGAAGAGATGGAAATATCTCCTACTGTCACATTCCCTGAACTCTCTCCTTATCCTTACTCTACTCCCCCACTCTCTCCCTCTTTGTTCCTCCTCTTTCAGGTCAGACTTCACAGGGTTAAAATGTCATCAGGTGATTCTCATAGTGATTTCACTCTCAGATGACAGGGCTCAAAATCCAGCCCTGTCTGTGAGTGAAATTACCGTGAGAATTGCTTGATGACATTTTTATCCCCAGCACCCACGAGAAGAGCTTCATGCAAGTTTCCCTGCCATGAGTTTGCCTCACATAAGTTCCCCACCTTCCGTTAAATGGGCAAGCAGTCATTTTCTGCTAGACAACAAAAATTCGGTTCTCACTTTGCTAGGTAAGGGGTTACATTATTATTATTTATTTATTATTATTATTATTTATTATTTTATTTTATTATTATGTATTCAATTTTTATCTTGCCCTTCCCTCACAAGTTCAAGGCATAGTACAAAGATATATAAAACACATACACATAGAACATATGAAACATATATGAAAAACATATTCAAAAAATTAAAAGAAACCCTAAACCCCACCCACCAACCAGTCCTCTACCTAACCCCTCTACCCCATCCCACTCAACCCTATCCCAGCCCACCAAACTCCTGGCCAACCAAAAGGTCTTATATCTCTTTTTAAAGATAAGCAGGCTTGGGGCTTAGGCGGGTCTCCAAGGGGAGCGTGGAGCAGCCACCAAGAAGGCCTCTCTGCGTGCCCTCATACTACAAACTTCATGGACAGTGGGTACTTGTGCTAGAGGGCATCCTTGGCCAACTTCAGAGGCCGCAACAGAACATAAGGGAAGATGCGGTCTTTCAGATACCTGGGGCCCAAGCCATCCTGTTGTGGGTCCAAAGGATAGTGGGAGTGGGACATCTCAGGACTGTAGGAGGCAGGTTTTGCCTGGTAGGGAACATTGTGGACAGGGAATATCCAAGTAGTTTCTTGGGTAGTTCTGGGTGTAAAATGGCTTGTTTATTTATTTATTTCAAATATTTAGATCCCACCCCTGTTGCACAAGCAACTCGGGGCAGCTCACAATAAAATAAAAATACAAATAAATAACAATAGTACAAATAAGATATATAAAACAGTTTAAAATTTGAACAGTTTGTTAAAAAGAAACCCAACTAATACCCTAACCCATTCCAACCTCCCCCCACCCCCAAATGCCTGGCAAAAGAACCAGGTCTTACAACTTCCCCGGAAGGCAAGAAGATTTAAGTTGAGGCGAAGCTCTACTGGGTGGACATTCCAAAGTGAATGCCACCGAGAATGCCCTCCTGTCAAGTATGGACCCGCCGAAAGCATCCCTGGACGACCGCAGAGGCCACGGGCCCAGGGGGTGAGGCGATCTTTCAGGTAAGCAGGACCCAGACTATTAAGGGCTGTAAAGGTTAAAACCAGCAGCTTGAATCAGGCCCGGATACAATAGGCAGCCAGTGCAGTGCTTGGTGCACTGCTGTAATGTGCTCCCTGTGGCCCAGTCCAGTCAAGGGATGGGCTGCAGCATTCTACACCAGCAGCAGCTTCCTAACCATGGCCAGGGGCAGTCCCACATAGAGCACACTGCAGTAGTCTAGTTTTGTGGTGACAAATGCATGGATGAGGGTGGCAAGGTCTGAGTCTGAGACATATAGGTGGAGGTAATAGGAGTGTTCCCCTCCCCCAGATCACTGCCCCCCCCATCACCTCCATCTTATAAGGGCTGAGCTTCAATTGGCTTGACCTCATCCAGTCCTCCACAGCAGCCAGACCCTGGGACAGCAAGGAGACAGCAGGGCCTGGGTCGGATGAAAAGGATATATACAGCTGGGTGTCATCTGCATATTGATGACAACTAACTCCCCAGCTGCATACGAGCTCCCCGAGCGGCTTCATATACACATTGAACATGAGAGGGGAAGAATAGAACCCTGCGGGACCCCACACTAGAGAGCCCCAAGGGGCAAAGTACAGTCCCCTAGGACCACCCACTGTGATCTGCTGGCAAGGTATGAACAGAACCATCGTAAAATGGTTCCATCCACCCCAGCCAGGTCCTGTAGGCAGGTCACCAGCATCTCATAGTTAACAGTATCAAAAGCTGCTGATAGATCTAGTAGAACTAGAAGGGTCATACGACTGCCTGTGGCAAGATGGCTGGGATAAAAATGTCTAAAATAAATAAATAATTATCTAGCTCTACCATGAGGTCAACCAAAACCACCAATGCTGTCTCTGTGCCATATCACAGGTGAAAGCCCAACTGTGTGGGTTCAAGAAAAGTGGTGCAGTCCAGATGCACCTGCAACTGCTGGGCCACTACCCGTTCAATAACCTTCCCTAAAAAGCCAGAATGACTTTAAATAAAGAGTTGCAACTATTAAACCCCATAACTTGTGCACATTGTCTTCTTTCATTGGTGCAGCCCCAACATTGCTAGATGATCCTTAAGTTTTCAAACCCAGAAAAATTAAACACTACTATTCAACATAGAGAGTCTTAAAACATACACAAATGCCACAAAGTGTCACTTTCATTTCCTATAAATCTATTGCGCATGGTGCACCACTGTGCCCGAGTACTGGATGTTCAATCCTTTATCATTAACTGGTCATGACAACGCTTGTATTTTAGTCTTAATTGGAGTACATTTGTACTATTGTTTTTATTTTTAGTGTCTATTTATCTGTCAGCAATATTGCCTAGTCAATGAAGTTATTGGTACACTCCCATAGACTACTGAGCAGGTCCTTGATGAATCACCTTCCTGCCTTTCTCTAAAACTCTGAGGGATGATTATGACAGCAGCGGGTAGGTGATGAATTCAATTTGCCCTTCGTGCTCAAGCCAGCATGTTAAATCATGGTGAAGTTAGTCACCACCACTGTGCAGAGCAGGCAAGTACATTATGCTTCCCTGCAATTACAGTTTCTCTTTCTCATTGTCTTTCATATTCTCTGGGCTTCAATTTACTTATCTTTTTAGACGCTTTCACTGATCCCCCCCCACACACACACATCATTTCCATCACTTCCTCTTCTTTTCATTATGTTTGTGATGATGAACCTGCAATTTACTTTGTGTTTGTGTATTTTTCTACCTGTGTCCCAGCTGTACCAAATAACCTTAAAGAATTTTGAAAACCCACATATGTGCAGATGGGGTAAAGACATAGGATTGTTCTTTTAATTTCTATTAACTAATAATTATGTTGACAGTTTGCATTATGAGCCAGTGAAGCCTAATAGACAAGGTGTTGACCTGAGACTTGGGTTCAAATTCTGTCTTAGCCATGAACTCACTGAGTGGCCTTGGGCAAGTCACTAATTAATATTAATTATTTATCTCTTGGCCTCAGTTCCCCATCTGTAAAATGGGAATAATGACAACTTTCCTCACAATGGTTCCCTGCAATTGCTTTGCACACCACCCCCTGGTAAATTAAACTTTTGGGACTAATTAGAATGTTAGGCTTTTCTGACCATCTATAGTGAAGTGCCTTCATGTCACAATACGTGCTCCAAACTTGCATTTAGCAAAGCATAGGATTGCAGCAAGTGAGTATGTACTAGCCAGCACTGGCTAACACAGCTAGGCCAATCTGAAACAATTGTTCAATAAGCAGGAAAACCAGTGGGTGAGGAGGATAAGCCTATCTACAAACAGGTGGAAAATAACTGGATGCTAGTGCATGAAAATGCACATTATTCTTACATTCTTCTCCAACGCAGACAGCCACTGTACTCTGCCCGTTGATTTTGGAATGCACTGCTTGATTCCCAAACTGACCTTTCAGCTTTTGCCACTGTGCTAGCAATTAAAGTTTAACTGAGCAGAAGACCCAGTGCAACGACCTTCTTCAGATACAGAACATCCTGTTATTGAGCATCACTGCTGGGCAGAAGTGACCATTACTGTAAGCAGCTGAATCGGACGATGTTGCATCATTCTCACAACAAAACTGTACAGCATGCAGGCAAGGTACCAGAGCCAGACAAAATAGCTCTGCCAATTATGGTAGTAGTGATATCAATAATTAAAGAGGCAACAATGAAAATATTCCAAGAAGAAAATCATTCCTCCATACAATTCTCTGTCTCCCTCTTTGGAGGATATTTAAACCAGCATAAAGCTTAATGAAAAACACATTATTTAGGTCGGGGAATTATTTAGATTAGGTCTCTACTCCCAAACATTATTTAGGTTAGGTCTCTACTCCCAAACATTATTTAGGTTAGGTCTCTACTCCCAATGCCCCTAGTTGTCATTAGGGTTTGTTGGTGCAAAAGGTTGATGACATCTGGAGCTGTTTCTCCAACACTTTCAAATTCCAGAAGTGACAACCAGCCACAATGAAATGTGTCTGATTCTGTTATAATATTAACCAAAGCAAAATACTTAACAGTTTAAAAATACACTTAAATGTACAAGAGTTTTCTTAAAATACACACACAAAAACAATTCAGTACAATTACAATTCAAAACACCTTCCACTCCATACATTGCAACAAAACACAAACGCCAAAACACATAGAAATTAATTCACGCTTAGAGCAATATTTAATATTTTATCATCAACATACATGTAATATATGTACTAAATTCCTTACCATACATACTTCATTTTTTATCAATAACTAAACTTGCACATTTTACAATTATGAAACTAATTTATTATCATAATTTGACAAGGAACAATTTTGTCAGAGTAATTGAAGTCTGTTTCCACATAACTTCATTGTGTACAATGAATTGTATAATGTCTACGCTCGCATTCTTTACTTCATTGTATGAACTGTACACAATTTGTCTACATGTAAAGAACAGACTTAAATTACTCTTAAATTACATTTTGGGAGCCAGTGCACCCCTTTCACGTTTCGGTTCTCCTTTAAGGGCTCCCGGCCGGGCGTCTGGAGTCTCTCCCGGTAGTTATGTGTGCTTGGGGGCACCTGTGTGGTGCCTCTAGCCATCTCTCTGTGCTTTCAGTGGACCCATCTCCATGGGTGTGGGTGTTTTGGTATTTACACAGACGGATGGGTGTTGAACACCCATCTCCACCCACCTCCACCCACAGAGCATGCCAGTTCCTTCCTGGGTGCTCTGTGGGTGTTGGGTGGGTGGGTCATGCACGTGCATCCACCCACTCGTGGACGTTTACATGGATGTGCTCCCACCCATCCGATAGGTGTTTATGGGTGTTCGTGGGTGGGTGACATCCGTGTAAAAAAGGCCATAGTGTATCTGGATTTTCAGAAGGCATTTGATAAAGTCCCTCAGAGGAGACTCTTGAGGAAATTAAATAGTCATAGTATAGGAGGCAGTGTCCTATTGTGGATTGGTAACTGGTTAAAGGATAGGAAAGGAGAATTACTAATTGGTCAGTTTTTGCAATGGTGAGAAGTAAATAGGGGTGTGCTCCATGGATCAGCACTGGGACCGGTGTTTAATATATTTATTAATGATCTGGAAAAGGGAGTAAAAAGTGCAAATGATCCAAGTTGTTCAAGGTACTTAAAAATGGAGCAGACTGTGAAGAATTGCAAGAGGATCTTGTGAGACTGTGTGACTGGGCATCTAATGGCAGATGAAATTTAATGTTGGCAAGTGCAAAGTGATGCATTTAGAGAAAAATAATCCAAACTATATGTACACAATGCTGGGTTCTAAATTAGGAATTTTCACTCAGGAAAAGGATCTTGGCATAACTGTGGGAAATACATTGAAATCTTCAGTTCAATGAGGCGGATCCCAAGCCAATTCAATTAAAATACATTGAAATCCTCAGTTCAATTAAGCTGATCCCAATTAGTCATTGGCCCTTTTCCCACAGACATTCTAAGGATGCTTTTAGACAAGCATCCAGGGAAGCGCGTTCTGCAATGTGCTGCTAGGAAAAGCCACATGGTGTGTGTTTACACGCACTGGAAGTGGCCGCCGGCCATAGGAATCGGCGGTGCACACGGCCTCCCACAGCCTCTTTAAAGATGCGTTCCGGAAACCTCAATATTGGGGTTTCCAGAACTTGTCTTCAAAGAGGTTGTGGGAGGCTGCATGCACTGCCAATTCCTATGGTGGGTAGCCACTTCTGGTGCATGTAAACGCACTCCATGAGGCTTTTCCTAGTGGTGTGTTGAAGAACGCGCTTCCCTGGCTGCTTGTCTAAAAGAGGCCAACGCTAATAAAATGGGTGTTTATTTATTTTTATTTATTTATTTAATTGCATTTTTTAGTCACCCCCTCATGCCCATGGCATCTCTGGGTGGCTTACAACATAAAAATAACAATAAGTAAAATAACACTAACACACAAAAATTAAAATAGCTAAAAAAAACCTAAGAATAACCACCACCCCACACACCTATTTTCCCAACCCCCCTGCCCTCCTCCGAATGCCTGGGAGAACATCCAGGTCTTGCATGCCCAGCGGAAGGCCAACAGGTTTGGGGCCAGACGGTCTTCCTCCGGGAGGGAGTTCCATAAATGCGGCCTGGCCACCGAGAACGCCCTCTCCATTGTGGCCCCCCGCTTTACACGGGGGACCTCCAGGAAGGCGCCCCCGGTGGACCGAAGGGGTTGCTCTGGGACACGGAAGGCGAGGTGGTCCCTAAGGTATAAAGGGTCAACACCGTGTAGGGCTTTATAGGCCAAAACCAACACCTTGAATCTGGCTTGGTATGCTATAGGCAGCCAGTGAAGCGTGCGGAGCATGGGAGTGATATGTTCCCAACAGCTCGTCCCCATAAGGGGATGAGCCGCCGTGTTCTGCACCAGCTGCAGCCTCTGAACCAGCACCAAGGGAAGCCCCACATAGAGCGTGTTGCAGTAGTCCAGCCTCGAGGTAATGACGGCATGGATGAGGGTGGTCAGGTCGGGTCTGGAAATATATGGACGCAGCCTCTGCACCAGATACAACTGGCGGAAGGCAGCCTTAGCCACCAACTCCATCTGCCAATCTAGGCGGAGATCCGAGTCCAACAATACTCCCAGACTCTGAACCTGCTGGGCTATGGGAGGGTGGACCTCCTCTACGAGGGGAGGTAACACCTTCCTCGCCCTACCCACCGCCATCACCTCCATCTTATCAGGACTGAGCTTCAGTCTGCTCTGCCGTAACCAATATGCCACTGCCTCCAAGCATTGGGACAGCACTGAGACGGCAGGTGTCCTGCAACATGTATAAGAAAATGTAACACCCATTTTATCAGTGTTAGGCTGCATTCCCATCTGCGGTGGCGGCAGAGGGAGGGGTGAGGGAAGATGTGGCAGCGCGGAGGAGCCAGCTGACAGGAAAAGAGCCAGTGCGAACGGGGATTTGCCGCAGCTTCTCTCGCGCATGTCAGGGCAGGATTTTGCGCCCTGACATGTGCGAGAGAAGCCGTGGCAGATCACCGTTTACATCGGCTCTTTTCTTGTGAACCGGCTCCTCCATGCTGCCGCGTCTTTCCTTACCCCTCCCTCTGCCGCCACCGCCGCTGCAGATGGGAATGCAGCCTTAGAGTGTCTGTGTCAAAAGGGCCATTGTTGTTTGTATTATTATGCTAGCAGCAATATGCCTGATACTAAACCAGTGAGAGATGGGTCTCTTCCCCTAGTGGCTCACAATCTAAGATGGACAAGGGAGGGGAGACAAAGAGAGGGGAACATAGAGAGAAAACCTAGTTTAAAAATAAAAAGTAGTACAACGCAGAAAGTTTTTGTATTCTTATCTTTTAGAAATATAATGAGGAATGGACAGAAAAATTAAATCTTAACATGTCCTTTCTGCATGGGAAATCACTGCTGATCTTTATTTACCAAATGTGTAATATATGAAACGCATGGCTTTTTAGAATTTGTTGCACAGATTTTCTCAATAAACCAGAACAAGCCATTGATGTGTTCAGAGAGTAAGTCTAATAGCTGTTACTTATCATCATTGCATGCTACTTTCATGAATTTAAGGGATGACTCTTTATCAGGCATTTATTCTGTTACTTAAACATTTGGAAGGACTAGTGCCAGGTATGTTTTTAGCATTTCTCTCATACCAGTTGTTTGTTTATGGACTTTCTCAGAGGAGCAAAAAGGAGCACATGGTAATTACATGGATGACTGGAGAAATACCCCAGAATAGTTAATCCAGAGCATCAGTGCCATAAAAGCAGACTGAGTTCAAATGACTGTTATTTTTTTTTACTTCCTGAGACAGCAATTCAGCAGAAATTGCACCACCATACAGCCATGTAAACGTATATTGACTAAATCCATGGTTGTTGAGTAAGGTCATGCAGCTAAGAAAGAGAAGAAAGGGTTCTCCCTGCATCGAAATTATCCTCCTTATTAGTGCTCAAGGCCATGAGTGGAGTCTTCATATTTCTTTACCCTTTGTTCTTTTAGCTTGGCTGTACTATTTGTTTTAGGGAGTTAATTGATTTTTCTAAGACTCTCTCCAATGCAGTGCTGTCGGCTATTCCCTGTTTTTCATTTCTATGCGCAGCATATATATGTTTCATAGTTGCATAAAACATCTCAATTAAGGCATTATCCCAACCGTCTAGGGCCCAGCCGTGCATTCCAAGCCATTCGCTGTGTGCTTAACATCTGCTAGCATCCATTTAAGTTGTTATTGTCCATATGGTGTGGGCATGAAAGAATGACAGCTCCCTGATGTAACCACTTGCAATAGCTGTTGAGGCTTGCAGGCGGCTTGGTAACTAAATGCAATAGAGAAGTGATTATTCAGAATCATGTTACCGAGAACAAATCACTGAACACTAGGTTAATTAATTTTCAAGTGCATTAATGATGTAGTCTTGCACGAGGAGCTCTGCTGTAATTCAGTGCAAGCTGCTTTACAGAAAGGAAAAGGCTCAGGCAATTTAGCAAAAGAACCAAACTCTCTTTAACCAAATGCAGACTTTTATTTTGCGAGACTTGGAGGATGCTCAAATTACAGACCTCTTCAGCCTGCCCAATAAAGACATGGCAATTGCAGCTCCTTTCTGCTGCTGGGGAGTGAAAAGGTGACAAACTTCAGATGCTTTGCAAGTGTACTGATTACATTTCTGCAGGTGGAGCTTTACTGTTTATGCCAGGGGGACCCCTGCCTGGCTCATGAGTGAAATTCAGCCAACAGTTGGTTTTTTTTTAAATTTAGCCTCTTTCCGGTAATTCCTGGATCTGCCCACAGGTTTAGCCCCTCCACTTTATTTCTGTATCCTCCCACTGTGCTCATTCTTTAAGACATGGGTTCAGGGGGTGGATCCTTCCATAGCATAGATTGACGACAGGGAAACTTTTCCCTCCTGGGGACCTCTTTGAAAATTAGTACAAAACTCCATGTGCTGCATAGAAGTTGGGGGCAGGGGTGCTTAAGGGGTGTGCTCCAAGAAAAGGAGGGTCTAGATCATGGATCTGTGCATAGATCTGTGTCCTATCTTTGTGTGCATGCCCGCATCTCTACTTCTTTATCCTGAACTCAGTTTTTCAGTGTTTGGGGGAAGGGACTGGATCCAGGGGCCACATAAAAACTTGCTATGGACTGCATTTGGCCCCCAGGCCTGACGTTACCCACCTCCAGGATAGATCCATGCTCTCGATCCTTTCTGTGCCTTTCTTCATCCATCCTGAGCACTCTTTAAATGTCCCAACTCCTATCCAGTTTACAGAGCTTGTAGTGATTTTTCAAAATGGCCCATGGGAGGAAAAAGATTTCCCCCTAGAGCTGAAATGGAGAACTGCTGCTATTTGGTGGAGTATGGATTATTCGCTGAACCAGGTTACCAATTTACCAAGATACTGCATTGTACCTGTAGCAACATTACCATTTGTCCATAATTTCTTACCTATTTACTCCCTGCCCCTCCCCCCAGATTTATGTCTATCTGGTTATGGTGATGATGTTATAAACCGGTTAATTTTTGTGGTATTATCCAATAATCTGATTTGTATATTGACAGTTAACTGCTGCAGTAATCAGTTTGTTACTGAATAACTGCCAGACTAGCAAGAATACCAGATATTAACTGGATAATTTTTAAAAATTATTTTGTTCAATTCTAGTTCCTGTCAGGAATGTGGCCAGATCGAGTCCTGGTTCAAGGTAGGCTCTCACCAGAGCAGTGAAGGAAGTCTGAGTTTGTGGTCAATTTGTCACTCCAAGTCGAATTCCAGGAGGCAGTTCCAATGGTACGGGCAGGTGCACCAGGGTCTGTGATGAGAGGCTCCTGTGGGCCAAGGGCTGGAATGGGTAGACAAACCAAGGGTGTGGTACAAGAATCCAGGAGCTTATGAAAGATGCAGGAGCAGGGTCTGAAGTGGGAATGCAAGAGCTGGAGCAAGATGTGGAAGCAGAGGCTGAAGTGGGAACTTGGGACATAAAAATATAAGTAGTGCCATACTGAGTCAGACCAATGGTCCATCAAGCCCAGCATCCTGTCCTCCGACAATGGCCAATCTCAATCGCATGGGAGAAGAACCAACAGTCCCAATGGGAAATCCATTCCCTGTTGTTCACTCACAGCTTCCGACAGTAAGAAGTTCATCCCATAAGGCACTTGGTTAATAGCCATTAATGGATTTACTCTCTAAGAACTTATCCAGTCCTTTTTTAAACCCAGCTATACTACTGGCCTTGACAACGTCCTCTGGCAACAAATTCCATAAGTTATTATGCACTGAGTGAAAAAGTACTTCTTTTTATTTGTTCTAAATCTGACAGCAGCTAGTTTCATGGAGTGTCCCCTAGTTCTAGCACTATTTTAGAGGGTAAATAACTGTTCCCTATCTACTCGTTCCATACCACTCAATATTTTATAAACCTCTTTCATGTCCCCTCTCAGTCTTCTCTTCTCTAAGCTGAAGAGACCCAGCTTGTCAAGCCTCTCTGTACAGAAGCCATTCCATGCCTTTTATCATTCTCGTTACCCTTCTCTGTACCTTTTCTAGTTCAGCTATGTCTTTTTTGAGATGGGGCAACCAGAACTGCACACAATATCACAGGTGCGGTCCCACCATCGATTTGTATAGAGGTATTATGACATCCTCAGTTTTATTCTCTCTCCCTTTGTGAATTTCTCCTAATGTTTCTTGCTTTTTTGATTGCTTCTGCACACTGGGCTGAAGATTTCAGTGTATTGTCTACAGACACTCCCAGATCCTTTTCCTGAGTGGTAACTCCTAGTTTAGTACCCAACATTGTGTACTCATAGTTTGGATTATTTTTCCCTATGTGCATCACTTTACACTTGTCCACATTAAATCTCATCTGCTATTTAGATACCCAGGCACCCAGTCTCATAAGATCCTGTTGCAGTTCTTCACAGTCTGCTCATGTTTTTATTATTATTATTATTATTATCATTGTATTATTATCATTTATATAGAGCCAGTGATGTACCTCATGTTTTACAGAGAATAAGATAGACACAGGAGGAGCAGAGTGCTTGAACAGGGGTTTGGAGGGAGTTTAGGGCCGAGGGGTAGGGGGGAGCGAGGTTGTGAAGGACTTTGTAGATGAAGACGAGGAGCTTGTGCAGAATACGCTCAGGAAGGGGGAGCCAGTGGAGAGAGAAGAGGAGAGGCTGCACATGGTCAAAGCAACGGGCTAGGTGGATGATCCTGGCAGCAGATTTTTGAACAGAGATGAGGGAAGAAAGGTGAGAGCAGGGAAGGCCAGTGAGGAGGAGGTACAATAGTCGAGGCGTGAGATGACTAGGGCATGGATGAGAGTTTTGGTAGAGGAGACAGACAGAAAAGGGCAGATCTTAGCAATGTTGTGGAGGGAGAAGCGGCAGGATTCAGCCACGGAGTCAATGTAGAGTTTGAAGGTAAGGTGCAAGTCGAAGATGAAGCCCAAGCTACAGGCTTGGGGGACAGGGAGGATGNCGTGAGATGACTAGGGCATGGATGAGAGTTTTGGTAGAGGAGACAGACAGAAAAGGGCAGATCTTAGCAATGTTGTGGAGGGAGAAGCGGCAGGATTTGGCCACAGAGTCAATGTAGGGTTTGAAGGTAAGGTGCAAGTCGAAGATGAAGCTCATACTACAGGCTTGCGGGACAGGGAGGATGGAGACACCGTCAATGGCAATTGACAGGGAAGTAGGGATGGGCGAATGCGGTTTGGAAGTTCGGAGTTCGGACCCAACTCGACCAGTTCGGTCGACCGAACTGAACTTCTGAACCGAACTCAATTTTTGAACTGAACCGAATTTCCAAACTTGGTTCTGTTCGTCCATCCCTAAAAGATAATATTCCATTTAGTTCAATGGGGTTTGAATTTCTGAACTCTGTTCGGAGTTCGGACCAAACTCGAATAGTTCAGTCAACTGAACCGAACTTCCGAACTGAACTCAATTTTTGAACTGAATAGAACCGAATTTCCAAACTCAGTTCTGTTTGCCCATCCCTACAGGGAAAAGTGAGAGGAAGGATTGGGAGGGAAGATAAGGAGTTCAGTTTGAGTTGGCGTTGAGACATCCAGGCAGAGATATCAAAGAGACAGTCGGTGAGACGAGCTTGAACAGAGGGAGAGAGGGAAGGAGCGGAGAGATAGAGTTGAGTGTCATCGGCGTGTAGGTGGTATTGGAAACCGTGGGAGGCAATAAGTTTGCCTAGGGAATGCGTGTAGATAGAAAAGAGGGGAGGGCCAAGGACAGAGCCTTGGTGAACCCTGACTGAGAGGGGTAGGGAGGAGGAGGGGGATGAGCTAGGAAGAGATACATTGATGGAGTGGTCAAAAAGGTAGGAGGAGAACCAGTCGAGGACAGAGTCTCGGAATCCCAGGCAGTGAAGCGATTCAAGCAGGAGTGAGTGGTCAACGGTGTCGAAGGCAGCAGAGATATCAAAGAAGACAAGAATAGAGTAAAGGTGGTTGGATTTAGCCACAAGAAGATCGTTGATGATCTTAGCCAGAGCGGTTTCAGTGGAGTGAAGGGGGAGGAAGTCAGATTGGAGGGGGTCAAGGAAGGAGTTGGCAGAGAGGAGGTCAAGGCAATGGGAGTAGACAACATGTTCAAGGAACTAACTTGAATAACTTGGTGTCATCTGCAAATTTGATCACCTTAAATCTAATGACCTTTTCCAGATCATTAATGAATACATTAAACAGCACCGGACCCAATACAGATCCCTGGGACACACCACTTTTCACATCCCTCCATTGTGAAAACTGACCATTTACTTCCTATCCTTTGCTTCCTATCCTTTAACCAGTTTCCGATCCATAGTATGACACTATCTCCTATCCTATAACTTTAAAATTTTCTCAAGAGTCTTTTATGTGGGAATTTATCAAATTCTTTCTAGAAATCCAGGTACACTATATCTACTGGGACTCCCTTGTCCACATGCTTATTTATACCCTCAAAGAATTCCAACAGATTAGTGAGGCATGACTTACCTTTTCTAAAACCATGTCGACTCTTCCCCATTAAGTCATGTTTATCCAAATGCCCAATGATTCTGTTCTTAATGATAGTATCCACCATTTTTCCCGGCACAGACGTCAAGATTATTGGTCTAGTTTCCAGGATCATCTCTGGATCCTTTTTTAAATATCAGGGTTACATCTGCCACCCTCCAGTCCTCTGGTACAGTGTGGCAGATTTTAACGATAGGTTAAAAATTACTAAGAGTAGGTTTATAGGGATGTGCAAATGCAGGTCAGAAATTCGGGGTTCAGCCATAACTTGGAGTGTTCGGCCCATTCGTGAGCACCCCGAATCTGAACCAACCACCGACCGAACTGACTGAACCGAGTTTGAGTTCCAAACTCAGTTGCGGGGGGCAGTTTTCCTTCCCCTCTCCAGGCTGGGCAGGTGGAAGGGGCGCCAGGGAGCACCTCCGTCCCACCCTGCCCAGCCTGGGATTTATTTATTTTTTAACCCCCCCCCCTGATCTATCTGAGGGTGCTGGGGCTCTGGTCCTGGGTCCGGTGGTGGCCATGGCAGCAGTCGCAGCTCCGGCAGGGTCGGCACTCTGGAGCACTTTAGGCTGCTACTAGGCCTTCCGGTTTGACACAGAAGACCTAGTAGTGGCCTGAAGCACACTGGAGCTCTGCCACTGACAGACCCGCTGCTTGGAGCCGCCCGCCGCCCGGACCCGGGGCCAGAACCCCAGCACCACCAGGTAGGGCCATGGGTGATCCCGGGGTGTGTGTGTTAAAAAACAAACAAACCCCGGGCTGGGCAGGGGGGAGGTGCTCCCCAGTGCCCCTTCCACCCGCGCGGCCTGGAGGGGGGAGGAAAAACTGGGGTGCCCCCGCCTGAACGGGTTCGGCCCCCTGGAACCAGTTCAGTCTGAATGGACCGAACAGAACTGTTTCGAGTTTGGCTGAACCCTGAACGGGCCGAACCCAGAACCGCTCGGTGTATGCACACCCTTATAGGTTTGCAGTTTCATATTTGAGTTCCTTTAGAACTCTGGAGTTAATGCCATCTGGTCTTGGTGATTTGTTAGTATTTAGTTTGTCAATTTGCTCTAGAACCTCCTCCACAGTCACGTTGATTTGTGACAACTCTTCCAATTCATCACCTACACAGTAAGGTTCCAGCGTGGGTATCTTCCCAACATCCTCTGCAGTGAAGACCAAAGCAAAGAACTCATTCAGCTTCTCTGCAATGTCCTCTTCCTCCCTAAGCACCCCTTTCACATTCTGGTCATCTAACAGCCCAACTGACTCTCTAGCAGGCTTCCTGCTTCTGATGTACTTGAAAATGTTTTTATTATTAGTTTTAGCATCATTAGCAAGTTCCTCCTCAAATTCCTTATTAAGTGTTTACATCTATTTTGGCAACACTTGTTCTCTTCCCTATTTTCCTCACTGGGACTCTTTCAATTTTTTAAAGGATGTGTAAAGGAGCTGGAGCAAGATGCTGAAGCAAAAGCAAGTCAGAGCAGGGGAGTCATACAGTTGGCAAGCCAATGATGGAATGGCTGTCTTCCTGTAATACAGTGGCAGAAGAAGTCCTAGGAGCTTCCTGCTACTTTCCTTTTGGTCCTAGGATGTCTCTCTATTGGCCATAGCCATAGCACATGGTGTGGTATCCACACTAGCTTTGGTCTGGTGCCATCCTGGTTAGTGGATGACATCTCTGTGCCTGGCATGGTCCGGTGCCATCCTGGTCAGTGGATAGCATATCCACACCTCACCTGGAACTGCAAGACGGGGGTGCCTGTGATAGTGGGCAGTAGGAGTGACAGCCCCCTCCAAGGGCAGTTCTTGGAGGGGGATGCTGGTCTCTCCGGCAATGGCAATGAAAGTTACGGACAAGAATAGGAGCATGTACTTATGAGGCTGGCTCCCAAGAACACTCATCCGGGCTGTAGCCTTCCCAGTTCACAAGATACTGGAGATACCTACAATGCAGTTAGGAGTCTGATGGACAACATATTCCTTTTCACACTCGTGAGTCACAGGAGGTGGTGGCAGTGCAGTGCATCCTGGAAACAGGTCTGGGAGGAAAGTTTTCAGTTGGGATACGCAGATCACTGAGGCTGCTTTCAGACCTCCCCCGCATCCCCACGTGTGCATGTTCTGGCTGTGGCAGGGAATGTGCAGCCAGGATATGTAACTGTAACATGGCAGCCTGAGGGGTGAGCGTCTACAGGGTCCAACCCCCAATAAGCCAGGAAGCAGGATCTCGGCCTCTACAGTGTTTTTTATTTTATAGTACTTAGTCCATCACACATAGTTCACACATCTACATATAGAGTTCCCACATATATGCTCTTGGAGTACTGATCAGTGTAGGCTCCCTCTGGACAAGAACAGTCCCTACTGAAGCCAGGGATTGCATAGACGAGGTCCCTAGAGTCTGAGGGTGCCTCTTCTCCTAGGCCCCTCCTGGCCAGAGTTCACCCCACAAACGAATGTGCTGAAAACCCAGTAAGTTTCCGCACCGTAGGGGCAGGTGGCAAATTATCTCTCTCAGATGAAAATGGCATTCAACAAGAATCATCCTTTTAGCCCTAGGTGTACCATAAATAGCTAGGGTGGCCAGGTGTTCTTAATTTTAAGGGGACATCCCTTATTTCAGAGTGCTACAGCTCTATAGAACAGAATGGATGTCCCTTATCCTGAACACCACAGCTCCATTGAATATAATGGATGTCCCTTATTTCAGTATCTCTCCACTTTGTGGGGTTGTTTATTTTTGATCTGGCAACTCTACAACCTTGGCAACCCTATAAGAACTGGAATATACTTAATATGGAGCAGCTCTTAGTTTGGCTTCTTTAAGTCTAATATTTCTCCTTGGTGAGAAAATTTCATTGGTTTCCTAAATTTTTCTTCCCAGTGGTGAGACCTTCACCTGTTTCTCCACTTTCTGGCACAAATATACATATTGAATTAGGGGCCTCACTTTCAAAGCTGAGAGCTCAAATAATTGTGGGAGCACGTAATGGGGCATAGATGTCTAAATGCCTTATTTTTGGGTTGTAGTGTTGTTGATTCAGTTCACTGCACCAACGGAGAATAGCTGATTCACTGCAAACCATATTTATGAATGGAATATGTCTTTGTACAGGAGAGGAGTAAGAATGTATAAGGAAGACAGGCAGTGGAATTTCAACTTTCATTGTGAAAATGATATACAGAAAGCTGACTGGTGGTTGAAGGCACAACAAAAAGGATTCAAATCCTTAACAGCCCAAATTAAAGGGCTGTTGTATCCATGGAAATGCTCATCAGCCTATAATCCACACAGCAGGATCTCTGTTGCTGATGTTTGTCAACACACCTTGGATTGAACTGTGGAACAGAATACTTGAGCAATACAAGTAGATCAAAAGACCTGATGGCTTGGAAAATGGGGACTAACAGCTGATCAAGGTAGTCTCCATTGAACTCTCCTGACTGCTTTGATGAAACAGGCAGTGACTTGGTTACTGCTACTTTTTCTAAGCTTTCCAGCCATATCTATGACTATCTCAATCTTAGACAATGATTGGTACACCATGGACCAGGTAGGGAATGCATGCTTTCCCCATTTTATGTTGTTTCCACAGCAGGGGATCATGTCCGATTACTAAAGACTCAAAAGGGAAAGTGTGGTTTACCTGGCAGGTTTAAAGGTTCTTCCTTGCTTGGTTTAAAGAAGAAAGTGATGGCGAGGCAACTACAAGAGTCAGTCATGTGTTCCAATCTCAATTTGTGGCAGGCTGTGATCTTATTCTGTTAGCTTTACAATTATTTTAGCTTTAGCTGCAGTTATCTGTGACTATGGTACAAAAATATGGCCCAGTTAAGACTGGTTTGAAAAGCCATGTACTAGAAAATGGAGTAAACATGAGACTCAAGATCATTTGAAAAACATAGGAGATACTTTGTTGGCTCAGGTAGTTGAATTGTGCAACAGTCACAAGTAAAGCCCATTGCAAGCCCTGCAAGCTTAATATGGGGCTTGTCCAGTAGGGGGAGGGTCAGGGGATGAAACAGGTTTTTTCCCCTCCTTGTTCTCCTCTCCTCTCTCTGTCCTCCATCTTGTCCCATGCAGTCTGTACAGTATGGAAGCATGTCTTCTGAGCTCTTAGTGAAGTTCTGTGTTGAAGAAACTTCTGCTGTGTGTTATTCAGCAGAAAGCTAACTCTACAATAGGTTATGGGCCCAGGACATCTTCAAGGCAATTTTGAAGACTAGAAGCAGCCCAGAAGGAGTGCAGACTGTGAAAGAAAACTCCCAGACAGAGAGGCCTACTGACTGTGAGTAAGAAGGCCTAAATCCTAGAAGGGGAAAGGGAGGGAAGCAAGTATGGCAAGCAGCTCAGACTTTCAGTAGGAAAGCTGAACAATGTAAACTACCAATTGTGGAAGTTTAAAGTGGAAATGCTGCTGTCTAAAGATGATCTATGGGAGGTGATTACCATGAACAGACCAGCAGCAAATCACAAGGAACTGGATAAAAGGGACAGGTTAGCAAAGGCTACAATAAGTTTATTGGTAGATGACCAGCTAATCCATATAAGAAGTGAGACCACAGCAAGAGGCATGTGGATTGCATTGCAAAACTTGCATGAGAGAACTAGCCTGAATAGCAAATTGTTTCTACTGAGGAAACTATACAAAATGAGGCTTGGCAAAGAAAGTGAAATGCAGGAGCATATGAATGCCATGTTGGAAGTAGTGGCACAGCTGCGCAGCATTGGAGAAGATATAAAGGACAACCATGTGGTAGCCCTACTCCTCTGCAGCCTGCCTGGATCTTACAGTGCCCTCATCAGTGCCCTGGAGACAAGGCCAGAGGCTGAACCGAAGCTGGAATTTGTTAAAGGTAGACTTGTGGATGAATTCCAGCGCAGAAAGGAGAACCTGAAGAATGATCTAAAGCAGGGTAATAAGACTGCACTAAAAACCTCAGACAAAGCTCCTATGAGGAAAACCAGAGTATGCTTCAGATGCAAAAAGGAGGGACATTTAAAGAAAGACTGCTATATATGGAAAGTAGAACAGCAGAAACTGTCTCCACGAACACCTAAGCAGAGGGCTAAAGTCACAAACAGCAACATAGTCACTCAACAATGGAGTGGGTACTTCAGAGCAATGCAAGACAGCTCATCCCAAAATTGGTGTGTAGACCCCGGGGCAATGAGCCACATGACTAGCGATAAAGGATTCTTCACAGGGCTGGATCTGAGCAGTAAAGAAAGGATCTACCTTGCAGATGGGAGAAGCATTAATGCGGAAGAATTGGACAAGGATTCCTGTACTGCAACCGGTCACAGGGAGGCACATTGATCATACCCATGAAAGATGTGCTCTGTGTGCCCAACTTAGAAAGGGGACTCCTGTCCATGAGGCTCCTGGCAGCGAGGGGACTCACCATCCGTTTCCAGGGAGACAAATGCACAATTCAAAGCATGGCAAAAATACTGGCCAGAGCAACTGCAGATGAGCACCTGTACCATCTGAGCACAGTGAAAGAACAGGCAAAGCTCATTGCTCACAAGCCACACAATGACTGCATCCACCTGTGGCATAGATGCATAGGACATAGACAGCCAGACAGCATCAAAGAAATGCACAGATAGCAGTTGACCAAAGACCTTAAGGTATCAACGTGTCCCGTGATCATGAAATGCGACTGTTGCATCAAAACCAAAACCACGAGGGCTACACTTCCTAAGAAGAGTCAGAATAGAGCCACAAAACCGCTTGATCTTGTACACAGCAACGTCTGTGGCCCAATGAAGGTTCCCACACCAGGAGGCAACCGGTATATGGTAACTTTTAGGGGTGGGAATACTGGTATTGGATAAATCCGATACACCCGATAATCAGGTGTATCAGATTATATAGCCGATAATCTGATATTCACCAGTATCGGCATACTGGATTTTTAACATTGGGTGCTTTACCCCTTTTTTTTACATTGCAGCCATTGAAGTCAATGGCCGCAATGTTAAAAAACCAGTAAAGCGGCAATGTTAAAAATCCGGTATGCTGATACCGGTAAATCCGATACCAGGGAGATCTGATACAGGTAAATCTGGTATCCAGTATTCTTCCCAGTGTCCCACCCCTAGTAACTTTCATTGACAACTATTCAAGGTACACAATCATGTGCATCATGAAGAGTAAAGATGAAGTATTCGACAAACTTCAGGACTACGTGACCATGACGAGCAACAAGTTCCAGTGCAGACCAAAGACACTGTGGACTGACAATGAAGGTGAGTTCACAGGAAAGGAGACAGAGGACTTCCTGAGACTCCATGGAATTGATCACCAAAGGACAGTGCCATATACACCTGAGCAGAATGGAACAGCTGACAGGAAAAACAGAACAGTAACCGAAATGGTTAGATGCATGGACTACCAGAAAGATACTGGGGTGAAGCAGCAGTTGCTGCTACCTACTTACAAAATTTGACTGTAATCTAGAACAGTGAGGAAAACTCCATACAAACTGTGGCATGGTCAAAAACCTAGTGTGGGCCACATCAGAGTATTCGGAAGTAAGACTTACGTATATATCCCAGAGGAGAAACGTACCAAGCTGCAAAACAGAGCAGTGGAAGGCATCCTCGTAGGATACACTGAGCATTCCAAAGGATACAGGATCCTGGATCCATGCACAGATAGAATAACCATTAGTAACAGTGTGACCTTTGTGGAAAACTCAAGCGACAGTGTGGTGACTCTCCAAGGTCCAGACAAATGAAAACAATCAACCACGGATGAAACCACTGAAAGGGAGCAATCCTCTGAACAAATAGTTGAAATCGGCACAAAGGTAACAGAAGTGCAGGAACAGACACAGCCGGCTGCTGATGCTGAGCCAAGGCAGTTGACGAGGTCTAACAAAGGCATTCCCCCCCATTCAACTGTCCTACAAAGTCAGTACCAGTAAATTGTCAGAGCCAATGTCCTGGGAGGACATCTCACAGATGTCAGAAGGGGAAGCAGAAAAATGGTAAGAGCGGTTGAAGAAGAAGTAAAGTTCATGCAGGACAACGCGATGTGGACACTTACTCCACTGCCTCCAGGGAGAAAGACTATAGGTTGTAAATTGACATTTTAAATAAAGTACAATGCACAGGGAAATATTGAACAAGGCCCGACTTGTCACGAAAGGATACTCCCAGAAGTACAAAGAAGATTACGATGAAGCATTTGCACCTGTAGTTAAGCACACTA
>QEPC01010451.1:163605-175530 GCA_003113815.1 Sphenodon punctatus
TGACAAATACTCCCCACTCTACCCACCCCCCTCCTCGAAGGCCTAACAGACCAACCAGGTCTTACAACACCTACAGAAAGAGGGGCGATCAGGGGAATTTGAGGTGGTGATCCAACAGGCATGAATAGAAACTGACTGCTCTGAAAAAAAAAAAAAGGAGAAGAGGTGATGAAGGGAGGAAGGCATCTCTACTTTGGGGAATTAAACCAAACATATCAGTTTTTTAAAATTTGCCTTCTGATAATTTGTACCTTTTGGGATTCCCCCCCCCCAAAATCCAGTGAACAGTCGGGAGCCCTGCCTCTTAACTAAGCAGTGTCTCATGGTATTTGATAAACAAAAGCATGATTCATTTCATGAGGAGAAAAAAGTGCTAAAATTCTCCTTTCACCCAACACCCAAAGGGGGGGGGGATGACATTTTGTTATGACACTCTATTAGGGTTTCAGCACAGCAAACCCTAATAGAGTTTGTTGAAGCACAGCAAAATTAGACACAACAGAACAGCTAATAAAAATATATTGGAGAATAACAGTTGTGGCTGGGAACCAGTTTATCTCTCCCTCCCCTCCTGCCCCCCCCAGCTCATTTCTCCTCAGCATTCCCCAGGCAGGAAGTTCACAAGAAAACCCACACTGATCAGTTTATACAGTACGTCAAGTGGGATTCCATGTGCCTGTATTATCAGCTTTGAATTCCTGAGTGCGGAGAATAGCATGTGTGGAGTAACGTGTTAAATCATAGTAAGCCACGGAAAGAACTATAGCTGCCACTCGGGGGAGATTCAGTTTATCGTTCAATTGAATGAGTGCTATTGTACAGTGACAGCTGGTACACTGAGTGACACACTGTGACTGCCTGACTGACTCATTACAATAAGACCCAATGAGGTTTGCACATCAGACTGTCTCAGGGGAATGCAGAGAGGAGGTGTCTGAAAAGCAAGCTCCACTACCTCCTTGATGACTACTGTGAGCATCATTTGATGAACAATTCACTGCTTTTATGACAATGCATTTAGTTTAAAAACAATAAAATATGCTTATCTATGAGTAAGAATAGTCTTTACCTTTGACTTGTCCTGGAGATCCTTTGATTATATACCACTGTATTGTTTTTTCTCATCTTTTCCCAAAATTTATTTATTTATTTATTTTATAGATTTTTATACCGCCCAAAATGCATGATGAGAGTTTCCAAACCAGAAATTTATTGGCATGCAGGTCACACTGCCCCCATCCCCCCTTTTAAAATTTAAATTCTACCCTTTTCCACCTTAGAAGATTTACTATTTGCTAACCTGCCTATAACAAGAGGGATGTTACTGCATTACATTTAGGTCTTCTTAATCATGAGCACTTAAAACATGTCTAATGTGCTGCTCATTGGCAACTATTGTTTTGTCATAAATCACTAAGCTGCACTGCTTTCTCCATTCTCTTAATATTGCCAATAATATGTGCAGCTTTATAGAGCACAAATGACAAAATTATCTCCCTTTCTCTCTTGCTCTTTGTTTGCATAAATATGTAGGAGAATTATTCAGACTGTCAACCTCCCCCCAGTAGCATTTTTAAAGGTAAAATAGCTACTTACTTACTTTACTTTATTGACGGCACTGGCTTTCGCCATGGCCCAACCAACAAAACAATGAACATACAAAAGCTAAATTAATAAAATCCATAGAATATAAGTAAAAGGTAACAATAAATTATAATTATATAATTATATAATTTAAAAATCAATCATTAATACGTCCCAGCCGGACAGGGTAAGAAAAGGGAAGATATCATCCAAACAGGAGAAACCAATATCCTTCTAACTTAACTTTCCAACTCCATGTAATCAAAGGATTCCCCATCTAGCCGCAAAGTGTTAATACAGCAACAGCAAGATCATTAATATCAACCATTTGGCCTATGTCAAGAGGTCCATCCAGACTCCTGCGTAAAATCAGTTACCAGCCAGACCAGCAAGATCCTTACAATCTCAGGACCACATTGCAGAATTGCTACATTATAGCCTCCAACATTGCTGGACCAACCAATACCAACAATATTCCACTATTGGGGAAAAGTCAACACACACAACCAAAGTAAAGATAAGGTAGTAGTGCAATAAAGGTCAATAGATTTTAATATCCCATGCCCACCCAACCTAATCTAGATGGAAGTTGCCAGAAAGCTATGGGACCTTCCCCTCGCTGTACTCAACTGATGTTTAATATATATTCTCCTTTTAACTACCAAGAGAGTGAAGGTCCCCAGGGCAACAATTTCCTCTTCCTGGGTCATAGAAAGAAGGGCTATAAAGCAACCCCAAAAATCAAAGGTCATCCCCTGGGGTAAGAGTGGCAATAGCCATACTGCCCACAAGTTATGATAATAGGGACATTTTAGGAAGAGATGTTCGACAGATTTCGCTTCCCTCCTGGAACAAGAACATAGCCTTTGCCCAGGAGGGTTGCGGTTATACCGGCCCTCAGTCACAGCTGTCTCCATAAGCTGTAAACGAAATAATATGTATGCCCTACGAAGTTTAGGATTAGATAGCAAATCCAAGTATTGTTCTAGACTATGAGAAGTCTTAATCGCCCCAAGCTGTGGTGCCACCTTCCATGACCTGACTGCCGCCGAATCCTCCTGGCTTGCCACAACTTGTATCCTAAGCAACATCTCAGCTCTAATCCCTGCCAGAGTTTTACCACAATAATACTCAAAGGAGTGCCCCATTTCCCTAACCAAACGAGCCAAGTAAAGAAGCCAGGGATAGTTCCGCAAGCCAGAGTATAATCATTTTCCTTTAGGCATGCTGTTATAAGTGCTGTCTCCGAATAGCTCAGCAAACACAGCCAGTATCTTAAATAGGCCTTCTTTGCAAGTGATAGAATTGATGGAACTCTGGTCTCGGCCCTAAGGACTGCCCCCGGGACACTGGAGCCCACCTTAAACAGCCGTCTAAGGAACAAATTTTGGACTCTTTCTAAGATTATATTGTCCAGGAAGGGAACAAGATCCATCCCAAATAAGAGGATTGATGGAACCTTAGCTTTGTAGACTCCAAGAAAATTTGAAATAGATATCCCTTTGGAGATGTTAAAAGCCTTCACCAATAACCGTATAGCCTGAGAGGCCTTATTGTCCCTGACCTTCAAATGAGGGTTCAAGGTGCCCCTAGAGGTAAAGGACACCCCCAGATATCTATATGAATTAACAAGGGCAATATTCCCAATTTTCAACTTCCAATTTGTAGGCAACTTCCTTCTACCAAAGACCATTATCTTGGTCTTGGAAAGGTTTAAGTCCACACCATTAGCCATACTATAATCGTGCAATTTCTCCAACACTCTCTTAATCCCTACCTCTGTTTGTGACAGTAATACAATGTCATCGGCGAACTGGAGAAGGCCCACATGAAGGTCTCCAACTCTAGGGGCATGGTAAAATAGCTAAGTGCAACTGTCTCATCAGTGATTAGAAGATGCCAAAGGATTAAATGTAAGTATCCAATGGGACAATAACTCTTTTAAAAGTGAATTTCTTCAGCACACTAGCAAAATTGAGGTTACCTGGCACAGAGCCTTTCTATTGCCCAGAGAGGGTGATGTGTAAACTTTGCATCCTGCATTTGATTGGAGCAGCTATTCGTTTGAGGGTGGGGAGGAGCAGAAATAATCCCCAAAACACTAAAATTAACAGAATTTCTCATGAGCTATGTCTCTGCCCATCCCCAACATACAGGTTTCCTAAAAGGGGGTGTGTGTGGCTATTCCACTCCTAGTAGAATTGAATTGAATTTATTACGGCATTAGCTTCTGCCATAGCCTTAAACAAACAACAGTAAATACAACCAAAATCAAGTACAAACATAAAAACAAATGCAAATACAAAACAACCCAATTAAAATACATAACTAATAGCTGCTAAACACAATATTACCCTGCCAACCAGCAAAGAGTCAGAGTGACAAATCCAATTTCAATCACATATCATAGTAATAATAATCCCAGGGATCTGGACTCAAAAGGACAGTAAGTCCAAAAACAGCTTCACTCTACCCATTTCGCTCTTTCTTTCATAGCCAGTAGCGTAAAAAGTGCCATCGTCTTCATATTCTTATCGTCAGGAGGGGAAAGCAGGGCTATTATCCCCGCTGGGTCTGGCATAAGGACGAAAGACCCACACATTGGCTCAAGCCATATGGCCCTGAGATTCTGATACAAAGGACAGTGAAATAGAAAATTGGGCAAATACTCTATTTCCTGGACATTACAGGGACAAGTTTGAAGTTCACGGGGAACCTTCGCATATCTCCCCTCAAGAATAGCAGAGGGGAATAACTGAAAGCAAAAGCTGGTAAATGCCGTACGCAGGGCTGGATTAACCAGTTTATCTAAATAGTTTATCAAAGAGGTGTGTAGTTTTAGCCAGATGATAGTATGGAGAGACCTTCCAAGAAGGGAGTTTAGTGAGATCGTTTTGTTTTGCTATATCTAAGGTCCTTTGCCAAATCATGGATCTTTGACAGGCAGGGGTTTTATCCTGAAGGAACAAAAAAGAGAATCTGAGCTCCCTCAAACACCCAGCTATCCAGGAGAGCCAGGAATAGCTCTCTGCTCCAACATATTCCAACTCTTCCTTCAGGCACATGGATGCAAGAGAACTTTCATCCTGATGGAACAGCTTAATCCAAAACCTAAGTAATTGTAATTTGCATAAGGAGGAAATATCTGTAGTCCCTGTTTCTGCATGGATTACAGCTGCAGGGATTGCTTGGGGGACTCTCAAAACACTCCTTAGAAATCTGTTCTGGACCACTTCCAGAGCTTGGCAATCTCCATCTGGGATTACTTCTGCTCCAAAAGTCAGTAAGGATTGAATTTTAGTTCTGTACACACCCAAGACAGTGGAAATTGCTATGCCTGAGGAGTCCATGGCCAGCTTTAGGATCCCTCTAGCTGCAATACTGGCTTTTAGTGCTATACACTTCCTGTGTTTACCCCATGAGCCATTTTGGGAGAGCATAACCCCCAGGTACACATAAGAGTCCACTTGTCTAAGTGACTCATTCCCTGCAGGCCAAGAAATACTGGGAGATCTCTTCTTCCCCAGAACCATGACTTGGGATTTAAGGGGATTAAGATTTAACTCATTTACCGTACAGTACTCCACCAGACCCCTAAGCTGGTATAGAAGGCCTCTCCTCGTTTGGGACATTAGAACCAAATCGTCCGCATACAGTAGAATATTGGTAGGTCTTGATCGTATCTTTGGGGGATGAGCAAACTCCAAGGAAAAGCTTTCAGGAAGATCACCAAGGTAGAGGTTAAAAAGCAGGGGGGCCAGAACACATCCTTGTCTGACCCCCCTTACCACCTTGAATGAACGGGACTGTCTACCGTCAGTCCCCATCCTGACCGTAGCTGTATTGTTGGAATGGACATAGATGAGCAAAGAAAGAAGGTGTTCATCTATGCCCCAATCCAGCAGCTTTTTCCAGAGCCGAAGGCGAGAAATCGAATCAAACGCCTTACGAAAATCAATAAAGGCCAAGAACAAGGATCCCGATCTTATTCTTGTATATTTTGATATTAAATGCTGAAGTACATAAACATTGTCCATGATGGACAAGTTTTTCCTAAAACCCGCCTGTTCCTGTGGGATTAGGTTTTCCTTCAAGCCCCAAGCCTCCAGATGACCTAATAAAACTTTGGAATACAGCTTCCCTATAATTGGGAGCAAACTAATAGGCCGATAACAGCATGGGTCCAGCACATTCCCCTTCTTGAAGATGGGGACGATCACACTGGCACCCCAACCTCTGGGAACCTGGAGTCACTCCTAGTATCTATCTATCTCATGCCCATTCCTCTCTTTCACTTTTCAAAACCTACATGGCTTGAATATGCTTCAAGCAGTTGAGCTGGACTGGGTTGCAATGATCTTTTTTGGTTCCAGTGTCCTGTATTCTCCCAAGCATAAAATATCTGCCATAATAACATATGACAATACAGAAGTCTCCTTGTTGAGGGTGGCACAGCCAAGCAGAATGCTGCTGACACCAAGACAAACTCAAGTTTACAGCAGAACCTTTATTAAGCCGAAGGGGACACAGAGGCATCTCAATGCCAGTGCAAACCAGTTTTCCTTCTTCCAAGATAGGCTTCCTATGAATTACACTCCTCATCTTTTCCACAGAAAGCTATCTGAGCCAGAATGATTTCTTGGGCCTCAGGGATTCTGCCTTCTCAGAGAAACTGCACCCTGTAAGGCAGAGCTTCCCCAACTGAGGGTCAAGACCCTAAGTGGAATCACCATCTACAGAGGGGGTCATGATCGCCATTGATATTTTACAGATGGGCGCTGGATCACATAATTATTTAAAAATATCAAAATTGGAATCATAGAGAATGAAATTTGGGAACCATTGTTCTAGGGGTTAGCCATGAAGGTGCCCAGACATGTAGTTCCTTGCCTGTGTTACTATAACTAGCAAGTATTTTGCATTTGTACATCATTGTAATTCATCAATAACTCTGGTCAAGGCAATGGTAGTGGCCTCAATTTTTTATGGTGTAGCCAGGATCAGAGTTTAACCTAATTTTGGTTATTTCAATTTAATCTGTGTGTGATTTTTCAGTCTCTCTGATATGATTGTATCAGTCCACAGTAAAGTAATGTTGACCTTATTGAAATGAGGCAACGAGCCATGACATCCTCTTTAAAGCAGTGGTTCATTTCTTCTCTGGCCTTTTTAGTACAACACAAACTGTCAAAGCAGGCAGATACAAGAGCTAGATGGTATTACTACTGGGAGGGAGTCTTCTTCTAGGGGATCTCACCTTGCAATTTTTTTTAACAACCAGAAATTGAAATTCTACATCAGTTGTGGTATCTGGAATGGAGTGTCCATAATGCTAATGAATTATCCTTGTGTTTAGCAATAAGTACAAAATTACATAGGATTCCCTGCCAAGCAGAGCCGTGGTCATATATCTTCTATCCTTTGTAAGAGGGCACAAACAAACGTGCAACTGGCAGGACTGTACAATCCCCAAGCACTACCTGCTGTGATCTATCTGTGATGTAGAAACAGAACTATTGCTAAACAGTTCCATCCACCCATGCCAGGTCCCACAGGTGTGTCACCAACAACTCATGGTTAACTTTATCGAAAGCAGCAGAAAAATCTAATAGGACCAAAAGGGTCATATGACCGTTGTCCAATTCTATGAGGAGATTGTCAACCAAGGCCACAAGCGCTAACTCAGTACCGTAACCCAGGTGAGAACCAGACTGAGTGGAATCAAGGAAACTGATGCCATCCAAATGCACCTGGAGCTGATGAGCCACTACCCATTCAATAACCTTCCCTAAAAAGGGAAGGTTAGAGACAGGTCAGTAACTGGCCAGGGCATCAACGTCAAGCAATGTTTTTTTGANAACTTAATCCAAAACCTAAGTAATTGTAATTTACATAAGGAGGAAATATCTGTAGTCCCTGTTTCTGCACGGATTACAGCTGCAGGGATTGCTTGGGGGACTCTCAAGACACTCCTTAGAAATCTGTTCTGGACCACTTCCAGAGCTTGGCAATCTCCATCTGGGATTACTTCTGCTCCAAAAGTCAGTAAGGATTGAATTTTAGTTCTGTACACACCCAAGACAGTGGAAATTGCTATGCCTGAGGAATCCATGGCCAGCTTTAGGATCCCTCTAGCTGCAATACTGGCTTTTAGTGCTATACACTTCCTGTGCTTACCCCATGAGCCATTTTGGGAGAGCATAACCCCCAGGTACACATAAGAGTCCACTTGTCTAAGTGACTCATTCCCTGCAGGCCAAGAAATACTGGGAGATCTCTTCTTCCCCAGAACCATAACTTGGGATTTAAGGGGATTAAGATTTAACTCATTTACCGTGCAGTACTCCACCAAAGCCCTAAGCTGGTATAGAAGATCTCTCCTCGTTTGGGACATTAGAACCAAATCGTCCATGTACAGTAGAATATTGGTAGGTCTTGATCGTATCTTTGGGGGATGAGCAAACTCCAAGGAAAAGCTTTCAGGGAGATCACCAAGGTAGAGGTTAAAAAGCAGGGGGGCCAGAACACATCCTTGTCTGACCCCCCTTACCACCTTGAATGAACGGGACTGCCTACCGTCAGTCCCCATCCTGACCGTAGCTGTATTGTTGGAATGGACATAGATGAGCAAAGAAAGAAGGTGCTCATCTATGCCCCAATCCAGCAGCTTTTTCCAGAGCCGAAGGCGAGAAATCGAGTCGAACGCCTTACGAAAATCAATAAAGGCTAAGAACCGGGATCCCGATCTTATTCTTGTATATTTTGATATTAAATGCTGAAGTACATAAACATTGTCCATGATGGACAAGTTTTTCCTAAAACCCGCCTGTTCCTGTGGGATTAGGTTTTCCTTCAAGCCCCAAGCCTCCAGATGACCTAATAAAACTTTGGAATACAGCTTCCCTATAATTGGGAGCAAACTAATAGGCCGATAACAGCATGGGTCCAGCACATTCCCCTTCTTGAAGATGGGGACGATCACACTGGCACCCCAACCTCTGGGAACCTGGAGTCACTCCTAGTATCTATCTATCTCATGCCCATTCCTCTCTTTCACTTTTCAAAACCTACATGGCTTGAATATGCTTCAAGCAGTTGAGCTGGACTGGGTTGCAATGATCTTTTTTGGTTCCAGTGTCCTGTATTCTCCCAAGCATAAAATATCTGCCATAATAACGTATGACAATACAGAAGTCTCCTTGTTGAGGGTGGCACAGCCAAGCAGAATGCTGCTGACACCAAGACAAACTCAAGTTTACAGCAGAACCTTTATTAAGCCGAAGGGGACACAGAGGCATCTCAATGCCAGTGCAAACCAGTTTTCCTTCTTCCAAGATAGGCTTCCTATGAATTACACTCCTCATCTTTTCCACAGTAAGCTATCTGAGCCAGAATGATTTCTTGGGCCTCAGGGATTCTGCCTTCTCAGAGAAACTGCACCCTGTAAGGCAGAGCTTCCCCAACTGAGGGTCAAGACCCTAAGTGGAATCACCATCTACAGAGGGGGTCATGATCGCCATTGATATTTTACAGATGGGCGCTGGATCACAGAATTATTTAAAAATATCAAAATTGGAATCACAGAGAATGAAATTTGGGAACCATTGTTCTAGGGGTTAGCCATGAAGGTGCCCAGAGATGTAGTTCCTTGCCTGTGTTACTATAACTAGCAAGTATTTTGCATTTGTACATCATTGTAATTCATCAATAACTCTGGTCAAGGCAATGGTAGTGGCCTCAATTTTTTATGGTGTAGCCAGGATCAGAGTTTAACCTAATTTTGGTTATTTCAATTTAATCTGTGTGTGATTTTTCAGTCTCTCTGATATGATTGTATCAGTCCACAGTAAAGTAATGTTGACCTTATTGAAATGAGGCAACGAGCCATGACATCCTCTTTAAAGCAGTGGTTCATTTCTTCTCTGGCCTTTTTAGTACAACACAAACTGTCAAAGCAGGCAGATACAAGAGCTAGATGGTATTACTACTGGGAGGGAGTCTTCTTCTAGGGGATCTCACCTTGCAATTTTTTTTAACAACCAGAAATTGAAATTCTACATCAGTTGTGGTATCTGGAATGGAGTGTCCATAATGCTAATGAATTATCCTTGTGTTTAGCAATAAGTACAAAATTACATAGGATTCCCTGCCAAGCAGAGCCGTGGTCATATATCTTCTATCCTTTGTAAGAGGGCACAAACAAACGTGCAACTGGCAGGACTGTACAATCCCCAAGCACTACCTGCTGTGATCTATCTGTGATGTAGAAACAGAACTATTGCTAAACAGTTCCATCCACCCATGCCAGGTCCCACAGGTGTGTCACCAACAACTCATGGTTAACTTTATCGAAAGCAGCAGAAAAATCTAATAGGACCAAAAGGGTCATATGACCGTTGTCCAATTCTATGAGGAGATTGTCAACCAAGGCCACAAGCGCTAACTCAGTACCGTAACCCAGGTGAGAACCAGACTGAGTGGAATCAAGGAAACTGATGCCATCCAAATGCACCTGGAGCTGATGAGCCACTACCCATTCAATAACCTTCCCTAAAAAGGGAAGGTTAGAGACAGGTCAGTAACTGGCCAGGGCATCAACGTCAAGCAATGTTTTTTTGAGGAGGGGCCAGACCATAGTCTCCTTGAGGCAACCCAGAACCATTCCTGTCTGAAGGGAGGTGTTGATAACCCCCACCAGCACTGGCCCCAATGTCTACCTGGTAGCTCTTACTAACCAGGAGGGTCATGGATCTAACCCACAAGTTGTGGCTCGAACAAACCCCAGCACACCGGCCGCATCAGCAGGCGTCACCAATTGAAATTCCTCTCACAAAACACGACCAGACAGGGCATTCCTAACCTCTGGCTCAGCCACTGCTTCTGAAATGGTAGAATCAAAGTCCTGCTCATTGCATGTGATTTTGTCCGTAAAGTACTTCAAAAACACGTCACAATGGGCTGTGGACAAATCTGATTCCAGGTGGAGACAGGCTGGACCGACCAGATCTCTCACCACTCGAAACAGCTGCGCTGGATGAGACTGAGCAGACGCAATGAGTGCAGCAAAGAACCGCTTCTTTGCTGCCCTCACTGCAATGGCATAGGACTTCAAAAATGCTCTCTGCTGCAGTCGATTGCTTTGGGCATGAGTACGACGCCACCAATGCTCCAACCGCCATGCTTCAGACATCACAGGTTTTCCATGAACCAAGGGAACCTGCGGCACTGACTTGGTGGAAGAAGACACCTGGGAACCACCTGATCAATGACCTCATCCAGCCAGCTGTTCCACAAGGCCATCGATGAAACAGCTATTGAGGTCAACAGGAAATTCCCCAAGGGCATTCCGGAACCTTTCCGGTTCCATATGTCTCCTGAGTCTTGTGTGTTTCACCACTTGTTTTATATTTTCTCTGAATTTTCTGCCAAACCTTTTTGCCAAGTTTGTAACCAAAAAACATAAAGCAGGTAATGGACTGGTCTTTTGCTATGTTCAAACCAAACTTAGGGATAGAAAATTGCTAACCAGGAATAATAAATTGTGCATTTGCAATTTTATACAAATAGTCATTTGAGATTTAACAAATAGATTTAACTTGGCTGATTTGTTCAATTGCAGGGAGAATTCTCTGTATACATAGTCCTCTGTCCCCTGCCCGGCTCCAAATAGAATTGAAACTACCTGTTCCCCTTTCATCTATGCTAACTGATAAGCAGCAAATAAGCCAGCTGTTGGTAATTAACCATCCACACCCCAGGGACATTTGTCATGCTGATCACTCCTTCCAAGGACATTTGTCATGCTGATCACCATCTTCCCTCTCCCTGCAAGTGGACCCTTCTGCAGACAGCAGGGGCCAGATGGCCCCTGAACCCAGCATTTCTTCTTGCCTTACATTCCATAGTTCAGCTCAGGCTTGCTGTAACTTGTGGCTGTCTGGTCGGATGTACAAGTAGGGCTTCTTTGGCATATTTATAGAGCAGAATTTAAACTCAGCCTTCTCTCCTACCTGGCATGATACATGGACATCTGTTCTAGCTGGGGATGCCTGGAGAAGCAGAGAGAAGGAATAGAAAAGGGAACCAGGGTCCATACTCAGCCCATCTACATCTCTGGGTATTTTCAGATGTTATGAGATCATGGTCAACCACAGTGAACCACGGTCAACCCCGCGGTGGGGCCAAAGCCTGTTCAGCGTCCGCCAGATGTTCACCATGGTCAATACCCACATGGGGTCAATTTCAACCATGCTTCCGGGGCTCCCCGCAGGACAAGCTCTGGAAGCGTGGTCAAAGAGATTCCCACTGGGAAACAACAAAAAGTAATGTCTGGATGGCAAT
>QEPC01010451.1:181971-192900 GCA_003113815.1 Sphenodon punctatus
TTTTATTGACTCAGGGGGGTGGTTTTTTGGTTCACCCCCCACCGGGAATCCACTGTGGTGAACCGGGCACCCGTAACGTCTGAAATCACCCTCTGTCTCTCAGGGTCAGGAGCTGAGCGTTTCTTTATATTTGTGTATGGAAAGATGCTGTTGAGGAGTGTCTAGGAAAAACTGAAAAATAACAGTTATCTTGATAATGATATAATCAAGGACCCATGCTCATTCTGGTTTACCCACTGTCTGCAATGGGGAAAACCAGTGAACATGCATCCTTGGATATAATGATAATGTTTCTTTTGCAATATACAATCATAGGCCCAAGGATCATCTAGTCCAACTTCTTGCACCAAGGCACGCTTCACTATACCCAAACCACTGCAATGATGAATTCAGTAAACAGAAAACAATCTACAAAAAAATGTCCCACCAGCATAGAGTAGGAATGACGCGGGCACGTCATTAATGCCCGAAATGAAAGGGAGAGAATTAGTAAAACGTATCTAGAGGACTCAAAAAAGTGAGTCACTGTGGGGGAAGGAAAAAATAAAAAATAGTTGACTGCTAATTTGACCTAGAGGAAAGTTCCTTCCTGACTCCAAATAAGGCAATCAGTTAGACCTTGAACAGGTGCACAAGACCTACCAGTCAGGCAGCCAAGATAAAATTTTGTTTTGTTTCCTGGCGCCAGGACTCCACATCAGCATTTCACCTGCAGGCGTGGCTATCTCTGAGACTTGGGTTGTTTTTAAACAGCGGCGCCACGTGGGGTGTGTGTGTGTGTGCGTGGTGGGTAGGTGGGGCATGCCCATGGCCGCACACACATCCCCACTCATGGAGCAACCTCCATTTTCCCTGGTTGCTCCTTGCATGGGGATGAGTGGGGATGCATTTTAGGCTGGAGCGTGCATGGCACCCCCCACTCACTGTGCCATATCCTTCACACGGGTCTCTCCCACTCATGAACATGCAGATTTCTGTGTGTTCATGAGTGTGAGAGGCCCGTATAAAAAGGGCCTTCATAGGAAGACGGAACCACACAATATATGTTAGATGCCGGAAAATGTTTTGAAGCATCAGATAGGAAACTCATTATAGGCCAGTACTCTCATAAATTTATCCAGCTCTGTTTTAAAACTAATTGGGTTCTTTGCCTTCTCAACCTCCCTTGGAAATCTATTCCAGAATTCTTATTATTCTGTTACTACTACTGCTACTTATCATTTCTAAAGTGCTACTAGTTTTGCAGTGCTAAACTACACGTCTTCTAAATTCCAGCCCAAATTTATTAACGATCAGTTTGTCTATTTGTTCTAAAGGTAAATAAGGACACAAGTTTTGTATGATTCTTCCGCTTTTATTGTATTAATCCCTGCCTCCACTGTATTTTAGAGCACCGGCTGGCGCTGCCATTAGGCGGCTCAGGCAACTGCCTGGGGCACCCAGATGAAGAGGGCGGGGGAATCAGGGTTGTGGAAACCGGACTGTACTACGTCTGAAATTTGCCCCCTTCCCCTCCCTGCGGGACCGCACTGCCAGCTGGTCCGCCTCTGAAGCTCCTGAGTGCACAGCGCCACTGCAGGGTGGGAGGAAGTAAGAATAGTGCAGAGAGTGCAGCAGAGAGACCCCAAAAAACATCATCGTCATCAACAACAACAACCCAGAGAGAGTGGCCAGTGGGAAAAATGCTTCTTCAGAAATCAAGAATGAGTGGCCAGTAGAATGCTTTTCCACCCTTGAGCTCTGGGAACATGGCCACGGGAACCCCCACTGGGACTCTGAGACACTGGATCCCTAAGAACCCCACCCAGGCGCGTTAGAAGAAGGAGAGAGCAGCCAATAATTTGTGAGCTACCCAGGCTGTGCTCTCCCCAGCATATTGTAACTCTGTCACTAGCTATGTGCAAAGAGGGAAGCCGCCCCTTCCCCTGGCTGCAACATGATCCTCCCGTTGGGCCTGTGAAGCGGAAGCATTTCCATTTCTGCAGCCTGCGCGGGAGGAAGCAGCAGCGGGTGGCAGGGCATGAGGCAGGGTGGCAGGCAGTGCAACCTCAACACCTTGGGCTTTCTCAGCCTCTTGCTAAGCCCTGGAGCAGAGGCAGCGAGTATCTGAGTGAAACGGGGGGTATTCAGTGAGCAGCGTGGCAGCTAGCACAGTCTGGAGCTGAGGGAGGTGGAGGAGGGATCCTCCCCTGCCCTTGGGTGAGTGGCTGGCCCTGGCTGTATCTTGCGGTCAGGGGTTGGGGGGAGGCTGTGTGGGGAGGGCTGGGCCCCCTCCCACCAGCACAGCGGGCAGCATCCAGTGCTGGTCTAGAGCTGAGAGAGAGGCTGGGATCATCTCCGAGTGAGTCCTCACCCTGCCCTTGGTGAGTGCATAGCCTGGCTGTCTGTTCCCTGGGTCAAGGGGTTGGGGGAGGTTCTGTGAGTGGGTGTGTGGTGGTGCAAGCAGCACAGACAGTGTGGGTCTGGAGCTGAGAGGGAGACTGGGATCATCTCCATCCCACCCTGCCCTTGGTGAGGGTGCCTCTCACTTGACAGTTATGTGGTAGGAAGCAACCCTCCAGCGCTGTTGGTGCTGCCCAGTACGCAAAGTACTGATTGCAGTAAAGCAAGTTTGAGAGACTGCAAAGTTTTTGCCTCCTGGAAAGGGAGGAGGAAGGAGACTGGGAGAGTCTCTGTCACTTGGGACCAACCCGGTAACCACACACTCTCTCTGAAAAATGTGGAAGAGGAAACCCTGGGAAGTGAATGTTTGATACCCTAAATCTTAGGATTAAAGGCTGGCAGTACAGCGGGGCTAGGCTACCCAAGGAACCCTGGAAAGCGTAGTCCTATGGACTAGGAGCTAGCGGGGGAGACCCCAGTTCAAGTTTTGCCTTAGCCAGAAACTTCCTAGGTGACCTTGGGCCAGTCACAATATTATCTCAGCCTAACCTACCAACAGGGTTCTTGTGAGGATTAAAAGTTGTGTTTACTAGTTATATATAAAGGTCTGCAAGTGCCGTGGCAGGGGGCGCTATATAAAAATAAAGATGATGATGATGATTGGTTATTATTATTTTATTTATTTATTATGTAGTTATGCTCCAGCACAATACAACCATGTTGTAGTGATTTCATTTTCAGTTCCCCTCCCACCTTTTTAATGATGTGGTGGAACTTGCAAGCAAGCTAGGATAGGATGGGCCATGCCCCAGCCCACAACCCAATCCCCAGACTAGATTGGCAGGCTGGTTAAACCCTTGCACTGGCCCTGCCATCATGACTTCTCATCCTTCTTTCCATACTATGGGTACTATTCTTTACCCATAAACCACTTTTTGGCACCGTTGGTTGATATTCAATCAATTTGTCAAACACTTGCCTACTTTGTTCACCTAATTTCTAAAGCACACTGTTCCATATGAATAGCATAGTCATTGAATAATAAATCTTGAATGATTATTGGAGAATAACAATTGTGGGAGCCCCAGCTCATTTTTCATCAACCTTCACCAGGCACAGAGCTCATCAGTATTCCTTTCTTCAAACTCCTACCTTTATGTAGCAGTGTGGACTTCCCTACCACCAGCTACTTCTGCACATAGTTGTGGGCCTATGCAAGGCTGTTAGGATGCACATCAGTGGCATGGACATTTGGACATTTTCAAACATGACACACTCTACCCACCCACCCACTATACATGTTGCAGGACTGCAGTGTTGCCCTATGGGTGCCCTGTAACATGTGTAGTGGGTGGGGAGTGTCTTGTCTGAAAACGTCCTTTATCACAGCTTGTCTACCAGTGCAATTTCTGATGCTGATTATTTTCTAACTTGTTTGGAATTTCAGCTGAGAGGCTGATGATTTGATAGACGTGGAGAACTTCCCACTCTGGGTGAAATCCCTTCAGATGTTTGTTGATATATCTGGAAAAATGCGAGAGAACATGTGATTTTGGTCCACACACTGAACCCATTACATGCATAAGTAGAAAGCAACTCTCTTAAGGGCTGCTGACCTGATATCTATCAGGAGAACTAAAAAAACCCAACCCAAGTAACTTTAAAGAATGAAGTACTGCAATTTTTGGTGAAGAAAACTAAGAAGTATGATGAGATAATCAATTGGATATACCACAAGTACTGTCTTGGGATCCTTCTCCAAACCTCCAGCAGCTCCCAAGACCTGCTAGACCCATGTAACCATTATCAAAATGCCATGTCCCAGGATTCAGACCATTGTACATTTAACATCTTTATAAATTGTTTTTTAAAAGTCCTAGCACACAATCTTAGACTAAACTGGAGGAATAAAGCATATAAGGTGGTAGGGACTGAATTCAGCTGCATCTAGTCAGAGGTATGCCCAAATCAATATTTTCATTGTAATTCCAGAGCAAAATCAGAATAATAATACAGACCATCAGCCACACCAGGAGGGCTAGCTATGAAGGGGTGGAGAGGAGGCCAAAATATTCTGCCACAACCAACTCCCCCCCTCCCCTGCCTCCTCCACATAGTATGCACACTGCCTGGAGGGGGGAGTGCCACATGTTGTTCTTGACTTATTCTTTCAGGAATTCAGAGATTGACTGGGAAATGTGCTTTAAAATCTTTGCTTTGGCTCAAGGTAAAAATGTAGCCTCTTAAGGTTGGTGGAAAGAGAGAGTAAAAATCAAAGAGCTTTCTATATGTGCTGGGAAGCTGTTGCTGTGAACCATGGTGTAACAGGGAGCAGTCTGGTGGGACTGCTGCCCCTTTAAGAAGGGGACTGTGTGGACCAGTCAGAGGGCTGGGCGCACACAAGGGGTGTGGCAGAGCCAACCCTAAAGCCGGGATCAGCCTGAGGGGATACAGGCGGAGTAACTCCTGGGACAGAGTGGGCAGGTTAGTGGCCCTTTAAGGCTGAGGAGTAGAAGCCTGGCTATGCCCACTCTGCCTGTATAAAAGGAGAGACTAGGCAGAGAGGAAAGAGCCTCTGCCAGGGAGCCGAAGAAGCAACATCTTTCTGAACAAACCTTCCTGCTCTACGCTCTCCAGGGTGCTGAAGGCTGGAGAACCAGAGGAACCCAGGCAAGTGGGAGAGACTGTGCCCAGGAGGGAGCCTGGGGAAAGCTTGGCCAGAGCCTGGGGGGTTTAAGGCCTGGCTGGGTGGACTTTGGGAGTCTGCAGAGATGGGCCTGGGCCTGCAGGGTGGAGGTGATTGAGCCGGCAGCCCCAGGTATAGAGGACATGGGTTGTGTTCAATAAAGGAGTGTGGATTACTACCCTCTGGACTGTGTGGTGCCCCTTCCTTGAAGAGGGGGATTCAGCCAAGGCTGAAACAGCATAGCAGGGGGTGAGCTAATTCCCTAGACTGTGACCCCAGTGCTCCGTGCGGCCCTGGAGGAGAGCCCCTGCTATACGTGGTATCTTAGGGTGTGTTTTCAAACTAGGCTGTAGCCTACACCAGGTGTGGGCAAACCTGCCCATTTATTAGGTGTTCTCCAGATTGCCCCCACCCACTGTACCCACGGCCCCCACTCACGGCATGGTCTCGGGACATGTGGGGCCTGCTGAGCAGGTGAATCCAGACTAATGTGCACCCATGTGTCAGTGTCCCGTCAACTAGGTTGCGTGCTGCCTCCTTCTCACATCCAGGTCAGCCAGCACCATAGAGTTGTGGGTGAAAAGCCTAGTCTGTTCTAAGGAGTGATCACTTCCTGCCCCCCTCTCTCTCTACTTTCACTCTCACTAGTAACTTAAAAGCCTAGCACATGCCAGATTCAAAAATGAATTGTCTAAGCTCGCCCTGGTTTACAGCATATTCACAAAACTCTCTCTTTCAAAGCTGTTATCTTCTCCAGCATGACTTCTACAGCCTTTACAGTGCTTTGGCTAAGGTGCTTTGGAGGATGGGGTTTGGAAGGGAATGGGGGAGAGAGATTGCACCAAAACCAAGGAAACACTGTTCCCAGAAGTGCTGCTGGGCAGGGGTGTGACTCTGCCTGGGGACTTGGTGTTGCTGCAGCTGAGCCCCAGTAACCGTAGATTGACTTCCACCAAGGCACTGCAGTGCAGTCTGACACCTCTGAGCTTCCTGGAGCACCCTACCTCAAGCCCACAGGCTGCAGTGCCTTCCCCTTCTTCTCAAGCCACCTGTCCTTGCCGTTGACTAAGCCTGAAGCTAAGCAGCAGCATTGTTTGCCGTTCTGCTTTGTGCTAACGCTTTTTAAGCTTGTCTGCCACCAGTCCGACGGCAACCAATGGCAATTTACGATACTTCATGGCAAATTTGCGACTGTTTATGAAAATTTGAGGCATTTTTATGGATGCTTTAATGGGGGTTGCTGTGTCATTAAGGTGATGTTGGATTGGCCATTACTGACAACAACAACAAAAAAGCTGTTGCTGTTCCTTGCCATTTCACCCCAACCACTGCCCCTGCCCCTGCCCTGAGTGCTTGGCCCCTGAACCCTACTTCTCTGAGAGTGAGGCGGGTGAGCTGGGGTGGCTGCTGCAGCTTGGGGAAACTGCTAGGGGCTATATTCTCGAACTTAATGGGCCATTGTCATCCCTATGGGGGGTAACTGTTAAGAAGTGCCATACTGGGTCTGACCCATGGTCCATCAAGCCCAGCAGGCAGCATCCTGTGTCTAACAGTGGCCAGCTACAGCTCATGGAGATGTGACCCATCTCCTGCTAACCACTCATGACTGCTAGTGGCTTAAGTCCCAACTAATAAGCATTTATGGCTCTGTCCTCTAAGAATTTATCTAGTTTCCATTTGAAGCTAGTTATGGTGCTGGCTTTCACTGCCGCCTCTGCAATGAGTTCCATAACTGTATTGTCTGCTGAGTGGAAAAAGTACTTCCTTTTGTTTTAAATCTGCTGCCATTTAACTTCAGAAAGTGTCCCCTTGTTCTCTTATTGTGATAAAGGGCAAATAACAGTTCCCCATTTACTTTTTCCACACCACTCATGATTTTATAAACTTCTATCATATTGCCTCTTATCCAAGCTAAACAGCCCTAACCTGTTAAGCTTCTCCTCATGTGGAAGTTGATCCATCCCTTCTATCATCGACGTTGCCCTTCTCTGAACCATAACTTGCCCTTCTCTGAACTTTTTTCAATTCTATTATATCTTTTCTGAGATGGTTTGACCAGAGCTGCACACAACATTCAAGTTGGGGTCATACCAAAGATTTATACAGCAACATTATTTTTTCCTTTTATTTTCTATTCCTTTTGCAATAATGCCTAGCATTCTGTTTGCGTCTTTTGGCTGCTGCTGCTGCACTCTGAGCTGATATCTTCAAGGAACTATCCACAGTGACTCCCAAGATCCTTCTCCTGAGTCATTACACCAAGATCAGAACCTAACATCGTGTATGTAACGTGAAGATTATTTTCCCTACGTGCATCAACAGTTAATTTCATTTGCCATTTTATTGCCCATTCAACTAGTTGTGCAAGAACCCTCTGTAATTCCTTTCAGTCTGCTGGGGTCTTAATTATCTTGAATAATTTGCTCTCCCCTCCAAATTTACCCAACTCACTTTTTACCTCCTTTCCCAGATCATTAATAAATGTTAAACAATACTGACCCTTGAGGCACTCCACTGTCTACCTCTCTCCGACTTAAAAAATGACAATTTATTCCTACCCTTTATTTCCTACCTTTTAACCAGCTTACAATCCATGACAGAACTTCTTCTTATTCCATGACTACTTACTTTGCTCAGGAGTCTCTGATAAGGGACTTTGTCAAAAGCTTTTTGAAAATCCAAATATAGTGTATCAACTGGATCACCCCTATCCACGTCCTGGATGGCGATTATTATTGACAACTCTATCAAGCTGTTAATTGGATTCTGGGTGAAAGAGTGTATTGGATTCTGGCACTTTATGAAGCCAAAACACCCCCCCCCCCAGGATCTCTCCTTTCCAGTTTTGTAAAAATGTAGTTGCACTTCTGTCTGTTACACCATTAATAGACAAAACTTGGTTTTATTTTAAACACTATGGCCCTTTTCACACGAGATGGGCCCACGCAGATCCACTGCATATGCAGGAGTGGGCACCGCCCATGTGACCACGGCAGCAGGCGGGTGGGGGTGCATGCACGCTCCTGCACTACACCCACCTCCACCCATAGCCCATGCATGGAGCAACCATCAAAAACAGCAGTTGCTCTGTGCATAGAGATGGGTGTATGTTCATGTAACTGTGCCCCCCTCCCTTCCCCCAGACTGGGGTGCACACCCATCTCCCCTACACCGATGCCCATTTGAAAAGGGCCTATGTATCATATGCCACTCTCACTGGTACCTTCAAAGCCCAACACACACCAAATTCAAACACGTGTTGTCCCAGCTTGTCCTGGTTTGCCGCGCATGCCCAACGCTCGCTGCCTATGCCAGGTCAGGTTCCCTCTGTTTCAGGGGCAGTGGGTGGCTCTGGCAGATCAATGCAGGCTCAGCCAGTACTACCTGCTGTGGTGTGTGTGTGATTAGGGAGGCCAGGAGTTCCCAGGCAGCTAACAGGCTCTGGTCCAGGGATCCAGTGGTGGGGGTTGCTGCCTGATCCACCCACTCTTCATAGAGGCAGGGGAAGCATGGAGGCTGTGAAACACACAGAGAGCCATGCCAGGAGGCTGTGGGTGGGTGAGATCTGCCTTCCTAACCCACCCCCCGGGTGCTGGCAGAAGCAGGAGGCGAGAGGACAGGCCCGATCACCACAGCGCTCGGCTTTGCCTAAGCCCCGTTCTTGCCCAGTGGTGTCTCCAGCCTGGCTGATACCTGCCTGGGCCAGATCTGATAGAAGCCCACCCCATCTCTGAGAAAGGGCTTTGCTGAGAAGATGCAGCGAGCAGGAGAGTCAGGGATGCGGGGTCTAACATGCTGCTGGCAGGGCAGCGTCGGGGCCACAGGACAAGAGACCTGGATTCATCCTGAGGCGTGGCTATGAAGTGGATTGAACCAAGCAGGCATCAGCTGGCAGGTCCACCCTGCTGCATTTCCCTAAACTGCCTCACAGGCTCTTGTCCCCAGCCTGGGTGGACAACGCAGGAACCTGCCTTGTTCAAGTCTGCTTTGCTTCTTGTACTGAGATGAAACTGGGAGCCTGGCTGGCAGGTTTTACCTCACCACAATTCCCTAACCTGCTACCTGGGCTCTCACCTCCAGCCTGTGACTGGGCAGTGCAGGTGTCTGCCTGGTCCGAGCCAGCTTTACTTCCAGTACTGAGATACGGCTGGGAGCCCCAGGAAAGGATCAAGCTTCTGATTCCACCTATGTTGTTGTTTTTTTGGCTTGTTTATGTAGAGTGTGACTGCACGCTGTACACAATGGAACCCTGATCCATGACTTTCATACACTGCTGTAAACATAAACAAAAGTCACTTTCAGCATGTGCACAGAGGGGAAAAAATTAACTAGGTGTTGAAGGCTTCAGTCAGTTCTCTATCTGTAGAGGAGGATCTATAGAAATAATCTAGTAATGCATAGGAGATGAATTCTAGCCTTGCCTATCAACTTTAGCTACCACACATGTATATTCTACCTGCCCGTACATCGCTTTGAGCCATGGATGCGAGAAACTGGGAGGAGAGAACATGCAAAGACTAATTGCTTTCACTTTTCAATTTTTACTTTTGTTTAGAATTTTCACTATAATAAAGTATATGATTTGCTTAATAAACACAGTGTTCTGTGCATAATAAAAAGGTATTTCTAGCCTCCAAATGTTGGTAGGCATGAATCTCTCATGGTGGATGAGGATATCAGGGGCTAGAACGCCTCCCAGAGTGAGATCCTGGATGACAGGAACAGCTGAGGTGGCTTCTTCTTAAAAATATAAGTAGTGTGATGCTGGTTCAGACCAACTGTCCATCAAGCCCAGCATCCTGTCTCCAACAGTGACCAATTTGTCTCTTGGGAGAAGTACCCAATAGGACACAAAGGGAAATCATTCCCTGTTCTTGCAGCCCCCAACAGTAAGAGGTTAGGTCCCCAAAACCTACTTGGCTAATAACCATTAGGACCTCTCCTCCAAGAACTTATCCAATTCCTTTTTAAGACTAGCTACACTACCGGTCTTGACTACTTCCTCTGGCAGTAAATTCCACAAGTTAATTGTGCATTGTGCTGAAACTTGGTATTTGATTTTTTTCAGAATATACTGAGCATCACGGTACTCAGTTCGGTACGTCCAAGGATCAAGACCAGTACTCGGAAAGCTCAGTTTCCTTGTTCAAGTGTTGTTGTTTTTTGCCCCTCTGTGTTGCATGCGGCTGTGCCTTTGGCAGTTTGGTCAGGCGTTGGGATGTCTGGGGCACCTGATGTGACGAGTGATACCGAGCTAGAAAACAAACCTTAGTGCTATATTTGGTAGGCACAGGAGGGGACAGATGAGAGGTGTACAAGCACGGGACAGTTTTTGATTGACTGGCAGGGGAAGAAAGTAGTGACCATTTGGGCATTATTCAGTCTCTTTTTGGTGACTTTGTGTGTGCTACACTGCTCAATGCAAGTGTCTTGGCTTGGAGTTGGACTCCTCATTTACATGTACAAAAATGTGGGTTTGGCACTTTCTGCTATAGTGGGGGTTACATGCATCCAAGTTTATTTATTTATTTTTTATATTTATTTTACAAATTTATATCCCGCCCCCTCCTGCAATGCAGCTCGGGGCGGCTAACAACAACAATAAAAACAATTCAAATTCACTTAAAATATAAATATAAAATACATCAATAAAACAGGGCCAGAAAACAATAAATAAATGGATAAATGGGCGGGGGATTAAAATCACCCCCCCACCCTCCCTCCCGAAGGCCTGGGCAAACAGCCAGGTCTTACAGTTCCGCCGAAATGTCAAAAGGCTTGGGGCCAGGCGAGCTTCCTCCGGAAGGGAGTTCCACAGCCGCGGCCCTACCACCGAGAATGCTCGCTCCATCGTGGCCCCC
>QEPC01010462.1:6086-28372 GCA_003113815.1 Sphenodon punctatus
GGGACGAAGGCGCTTAGGGGAGCAGGGAAGGCGTGGAAGGGTGAGAGAAGGGACAGAGGAGGAGCGAAGTGCACAGGCTGGAGTATGGAGGGCGATAAGTGCAGAGAGGTAGGGGGGAGCAAGGTTGTGAAGAGCTTTATAGGTGAAGATTTACATAAAAATTAAATAAACCAGTTCACATACTGTTGATACGTAAAATAAACCTGTGATTCTTCTCTATAAGGTTACGATAATTAACATAACATAGCAATACTAAAATCCACTTACACTGTATAATCATAGAATTGCAACACTAAATCAAAATGCCTCACAATCAAAACATACCCACAATAGTTTATGAAACTAGTAACGTTATCTAAAGTATTTTCTTGTAGCTCAAAAATAGCATAATAATAAATAATAATAAATTATCCCCTTACGGGGACAGGTCACTGTGAGGACGTTACACCAGTGCTCCAGGCTCTGCACTGGCTGCCTATAGTCTTCCGGGCCGAATTCAAGGGATTGGTTTTGACCTATAATTAAAGCCCTATATGGGCTTGGCCTGACTTATCTGTGGGACCACCTTGCTCTCTGCACTTTGGAGCAGCCTCTGCTGTCCGCAGGGGGTTCCCTTCTCGAGGTCCCCCACTATGGAGAGGATGTTCTCAGTGGCCACACCTAGGCTGTGGAACTCCCTCCCAGTGGAGACCAGGGTGGCCCTGGATCTCCCCTCCTTCTGTTGTATCTGTGAAACCTGGCTGTTCCACCTGACATTTGGCAAGGGAGATGGGGTATAGGGTGGGATGGGGCAAGGTTTGGTTTGTGCCTTCCCTTTTATTGGATTTTATGGCTTTATTGTTTTTATGTGTTTTAATATTGTAAGTCGCCCCGGGCTGTTTGGAGCAGGAGGGGCGGGGTATTAAATGATCTTATAAATAAATAAATAAATAAATAAAGTTTGGCATAGCCTTTTATTGACGCTCCATTTTTAGGCCCACAATATTCAACATGGAGTTCCTGAGCTCCAAACGACCCTTCATCTCATTGACTGCATCTCATCCCTCAGGAGGTACTCTCTGGACTTGTCAATGGGTGGCAACATACGTCACATGGCGACATCTGTCCCACCCTGGGGAAGGCCAAGGTGGGGAGCGACGTGTGGTCAGTCGGCCGTGTTGCTGACGCCACCCTGCTCACCTCTGCCATGAGACAGCCCTGGGCGCTGCCACGGGAACCTCCCCGGTGCTGGTAAGAGCTATACCGGAACACACGTTCCCACCCAGCTTCCTTGCTGTACCCTGGCTAGGTGGCAACTGGATACAAACTGTACCAGGCCTACATTGCCCATCCAGTTCCTGACTGGGGCAGGAACTGGGCCCACATCTGGCAGAGCGCAAACTGACAGACTGCCGTTACGCTGGCCCAGACAGGCTGAACCGGGCCTGCTTCTCCTAAGTACTAAAATGCACATAAAAAATAAATAAACGAGATCCCATAGCTTTAACAAGTACTAGACAAATAAAATGAACCTGGGATTCTTCCCTATACAGGTATGAGGATTACGATAGCATGCTAACAATACTAAAAATCCACTTTCACTGCATAGTCGTAGAATTATGAAACTAGATCTAAGCTTCTTACAACCATAAGCAGCCCAACAAAACCTGAACCTACTAAAAAAATCTTACCTAAAACATTTTTCTTTAACATTAAGAGTTAAAGCAGAAAAAAAGGAAGTACTTTTTCATGCAACAGACAATACAGTTACAGAACTCAGGAAACTGAAAGCCAGTTCAAGATAATTTTGTTGGTGGTAATGATAAAAGATACAAAGAATTGTGCAACACCATATGCAAATTAGTCTCTGCACCTATTGGAGGACACTGGGTAATCTCCTTATGCATCAGAAATTGTGGCAGGAGGACATGGCAGATCAACAGCTAGGAAATTAAAATAGTACCTAGGAAAGAAGGAAAGTCTGGAATGGAAACAAATTGGCTAGTCTTCGCCCCTAGGTGTAGGACTTAGAAGCTGTGAGCTTGGTGACACACCTTCAGTCTCCCATTCCCTGCGTAAACCGACTGTAAGGACAATTTTGACTTAGTCCTTTAATTGCTGGTCCATTTTTAGGTTAGTGATATTCATAACAGAGCTCCTGAACCTCAATTGACTCTTTAGCTCGTTACCTACATCTCATCTTTCAGGAGATGCTCTCCCGACTTATCATTAACCACCCCAAAAAACTAAAGGGAAAGGAGAACACAGAGTGACTATATCAGCAAGGTAAAGATACTTAACAAACAAACATATTTTTGACAAGTACTAAATGCACATCAATATTCAGTAAACCAATTAACATAGTGTTGCCAAACAAAATAAACATGGGACTCTTCTCAATACTAAAAATCCACTTACAATGCATAATCATAGAGTTACAACATTAAACCAAAATACCTCACAATCAAAACAAACCACACAATTGATGAAACTCATAATCTTACCCAAGAAACTAGAACCATAGCCAATAAAAAGAAAAGCTTAAGGTGACCTACTGCTGTGCAAAATCTATNGGGACGAAGGCGCTTAGGGGAGCAGGGAAGGCGTGGAAGGGTGAGAGAAGGGACAGAGGAGGAGCGAAGTGCACAGGCTGGAGTATGGAGGGCGATAAGTGCAGAGAGGTAGGGGGGAGCAAGGTTGTGAAGAGCTTTATAGGTGAAGATTTACATAAAAATTAAATAAACCAGTTCACATACTGTTGATACGTAAAATAAACCTGTGATTCTTCTCTATAAGGTTACGATAATTAACATAACATAGCAATACTAAAATCCACTTACACTGTATAATCATAGAATTGCAACACTAAATCAAAATGCCTCACAATCAAAACATACCCACAATAGTTTATGAAACTAGTAACGTTATCTAAAGTATTTTCTTGTAGCTCAAAAATAGCATAATAATAAATAATAATAAATTATCCCCTTACGGGGACAGGTCACTGTGAGGACGTTACACCAGTGCTCCAGGCTCTGCACTGGCTGCCTATAGTCTTCCGGGCCGAATTCAAGGGATTGGTTTTGACCTATAATTAAAGCCCTATATGGGCTTGGCCTGACTTATCTGTGGGACCACCTTGCTCTCTGCACTTTGGAGCAGCCTCTGCTGTCCGCAGGGGGTTCCCTTCTCGAGGTCCCCCACTATGGAGAGGATGTTCTCAGTGGCCACACCTAGGCTGTGGAACTCCCTCCCAGTGGAGACCAGGGTGGCCCTGGATCTCCCCTCCTTCTGTTGTATCTGTGAAACCTGGCTGTTCCACCTGACATTTGGCAAGGGAGATGGGGTATAGGGTGGGATGGGGCAAGGTTTGGTTTGTGCCTTCCCTTTTATTGGATTTTATGGCTTTATTGTTTTTATGTGTTTTAATATTGTAAGTCGCCCCGGGCTGTTTGGAGCAGGAGGGGCGGGGTATTAAATGATCTTATAAATAAATAAATAAATAAATAAAGTTTGGCATAGCCTTTTATTGACGCTCCATTTTTAGGCCCACAATATTCAACATGGAGTTCCTGAGCTCCAAACGACCCTTCATCTCATTGACTGCATCTCATCCCTCAGGAGGTACTCTCTGGACTTGTCAATGGGTGGCAACATACGTCACATGGCGACATCTGTCCCACCCTGGGGAAGGCCAAGGTGGGGAGCGACGTGTGGTCAGTCGGCCGTGTTGCTGACGCCACCCTGCTCACCTCTGCCATGAGACAGCCCTGGGCGCTGCCACGGGAACCTCCCCGGTGCTGGTAAGAGCTATACCGGAACACACGTTCCCACCCAGCTTCCTTGCTGTACCCTGGCTAGGTGGCAACTGGATACAAACTGTACCAGGCCTACATTGCCCATCCAGTTCCTGACTGGGGCAGGAACTGGGCCCACATCTGGCAGAGCGCAAACTGACAGACTGCCGTTACGCTGGCCCAGACAGGCTGAACCGGGCCTGCTTCTCCTAAGTACTAAAATGCACATAAAAAATAAATAAACGAGATCCCATAGCTTTAACAAGTACTAGACAAATAAAATGAACCTGGGATTCTTCCCTATACAGGTATGAGGATTACGATAGCATGCTAACAATACTAAAAATCCACTTTCACTGCATAGTCGTAGAATTATGAAACTAGATCTAAGCTTCTTACAACCATAAGCAGCCCAACAAAACCTGAACCTACTAAAAAAATCTTACCTAAAACATTTTTCTTTAACATTAAGAGTTAAAGCAGAAAAAAAGGAAGTACTTTTTCATGCAACAGACAATACAGTTACAGAACTCAGGAAACTGAAAGCCAGTTCAAGATAATTTTGTTGGTGGTAATGATAAAAGATACAAAGAATTGTGCAACACCATATGCAAATTAGTCTCTGCACCTATTGGAGGACACTGGGTAATCTCCTTATGCATCAGAAATTGTGGCAGGAGGACATGGCAGATCAACAGCTAGGAAATTAAAATAGTACCTAGGAAAGAAGGAAAGTCTGGAATGGAAACAAATTGGCTAGTCTTCGCCCCTAGGTGTAGGACTTAGAAGCTGTGAGCTTGGTGACACACCTTCAGTCTCCCATTCCCTGCGTAAACCGACTGTAAGGACAATTTTGACTTAGTCCTTTAATTGCTGGTCCATTTTTAGGTTAGTGATATTCATAACAGAGCTCCTGAACCTCAATTGACTCTTTAGCTCGTTACCTACATCTCATCTTTCAGGAGATGCTCTCCCGACTTATCATTAACCACCCCAAAAAACTAAAGGGAAAGGAGAACACAGAGTGACTTTATCAGCAAGGTAAAGATACTTAACAAACAAACATATTTTTGACAAGTACTAAATGCACATCAATATTCAGTAAACCAATTAACATAGTGTTGCCAAACAAAATAAACATGGGACTCTTCTCAATACTAAAAATCCACTTACAATGCATAATCATAGAGTTACAACATTAAACCAAAATACCTCACAATCAAAACAAACCACACAATTGATGAAACTCATAATCTTACCCAAGAAACTAGAACCATAGCCAATAAAAAGAAAAGCTTAAGGTGACCTACTGCTGTGCAAAATCTATCCAATATATGGTGACCAATTTGTCACTCACCAGAGGTATTTTACAATATACCTCAGAATATAATTGTTGAAGAATATCAAACACCCTGCTCCTCAGTAATAAAGTTTCCTCTAGTAAAGAAAAACACACATTTAATTGCGTGAAATTATTTGTAAATTAGTCACTGTGCTTACTAGAGGACACTAGGTAATCCTCTTCCATCTTTCCAAGTAGGGAACTAAGGATACACAAATATATTGAGGCCACAAGACAAGGAGGGGAGGCTAGGCTACCATGTCTTGTTGGGTCACCTTCCCCTTCCATGGATAGGCAGGTCACATGATTCAGTGCATCGTGAGGACGGCAGCAGTCAGATGTTCCCCCTGCCTTGAGGTGGAGCAACCAGCTGCCTCATATGTGATGCGTCCTCAGAAAAATTCCGAGGACATGTCGTGGAGCAGCCTTAACCCACATGGATGGGACAACCTGTGTGGCTGGGCCCATCTACCAGCTCTGCTGGAACCTGTCACGCAGCAGCCATGTCATGGTCAGGGGTGGGATTTAGGTCCGACTGGGGGAGGGAGGTGGGAAGAGCCAGGTACATGCTCTTGTGACCGGTGCTGTAGTTCTCCCTGGCCAGAGGCAGCTTCAGCAAGTGCCAGACTACCGGATTTCCCCCAAACCATCTAGCTGGCTCCCTACACTGGCCCCACCATGTGGTGGTGGTGATTCATCGCCACAAGGCCATGTAGGGATCCAGATGCTGCTGTTCTTTTGGTCTCATGAGTGCTTTTTACCAGTGGAGAGATTAACTTATCTGCAAACCCTGCTCCATTCTAAAAACCTTCTATATTAAATATTTTAAGGGGTATGATGTACCACAATTACATCACAGTTGAAAAGTAAAAATATGATTGATCTGAAAAGGACTCCAATTTAACATAAAAAAAATAAATTCTAATGTGTTTGGTACAGAAATGTATTGCCAGCACGAACGTCCTTAGTGTTACCAGTAAAATATCACCAGTAATGGTACTGGTTTGAATTGACACCCCTCCTCCCGCCCCCCATTTTTGGAACATAAGGTGTACAGAAACTGCAAAGATAACATTTTCAACTAAGTACTGAAAACAGTCTTGTTCAATAAACAATAGACTTGTACTAGACTAAATAGACTTGCAACAGCTTTCCTTGTGTCAGGGACAGCACATTCGTATCCAAACAAAATAAAATAGGTGATAAGTGTTAACATTCTCACCATTCATAAGCAAAGATAGATGAAGTGGGTGGTAACTCACATGCAAACAATCTCTCTCCACCAACCCACCCATTCCTCACCTTAAGCCTTTAGTCCCCTCTCTCCACTCGCAAACCCACTTCCAGCTCGGCATCCACTTCAATCAGCCTTACACCGTTTCCTTCTGTAGAGCATTCGGGACAGTATGCACAGCCCCTTGAGACTCTAAGCATCCATACTGCCGCCAGCCAACAACTAGGGATTCTCTAGCCAGGGGGCTAACATCATGATGTTCTACCCAGGCAGTTAAACAGGGAGGTTGTGGCATTCCACGATTTCACCACGATTTTGGTACCACAGTTATTGCAAAGGATCATCTTGGGGCTAAGGATGCCCCGACCTGTCCTGTTTTCTGGGATCAGTTTCAGATGGTGGCGCCTGCCGATGTGGAATCCTTGTTGGAATCTGTTCGTGACACTACTTGTGAGCAAGATCCATGCCCATCCTGGCTGGTGAAAGCTAGCCAGGAGACGTTACAGCCATTGCTGGCTGGGGTGGTTAGTGCCTGCTTCGGGAGGGCAGGGTGCCTAACTGCCTAAAGGAGGCTATGGTTAGACCCCTGCTCAAGAAGCCATCTCTTGACGCTGATGCTCCTGCCAGTTATCGCCAGTCTCTAACCTTCCCTTTTTAGGGAAGGTTACTGAACGGGCTGTGGCATGGCAGCTCCAGGAACATCTGGACTGCACCGGTTTCCTTGATCCCTCCCAGTCTGGGTTTCGGCCTGGGTATGGTACGGAGACGGCCTTGGTGGCCTTGGTTGACTTAGGATTTAGGGAATTAGCTCTCTTTGGATCGGGGGAGCCACACACCCTGGTTTGCACATATGAGAGATTCACATAGAAGGGATCTTAAATCATAGTTATAGATTTATTTAGTTGTTCACACATTTATAAAGCCCAGTCTGTAATGATCCAGCAGCAGTTACCTAGCTATAAAATATCCCACACCCAAAGTCAGTCTTACATGTCTTGAAAGCTCAAAACGGTGGATGTCATCTGTCAGGAGCAGGAGATAGGGTTGTAGGACCCCCTATGGAGGGGTCCCGGAAAGGGTCAACAGCCCACGAACACCAAGTTAGATGCCAAGCGCTGAGACAACGTTCTGGTCTCTGCTTCAGTCTTTTATAGTGTTTTGGGGAGAAGATGTTCTTCAGTATGCATATTCCAGGGTGCTTGATTGTGCAATGTGCTTGCTGGTATTCATCTTACAGAGTCTGGCTGTCATCTCCCTTTCCCATCCATCTGGAGCCTGGGTGCTAATGGTCACATTCCCAGTTTGTTTGTTAGTCAGGGTGGGCACTTGATAACAGGACATCTTTTTCCCTCCCTTCAGGCAGGGAGTAGATATGCCTTTATCATCTGTGCTGGTGCAAAAAGGGTGATGGCCGCTTGAATGGCTTCTGCTTGTCAGTTGGCAACTCCCTGAGCAGAAACATCTCCTCCTTCCCCTCCAGGCGTGAAGGAGATATTCTTCAGGGGTGTTCAAGCACCCTCTCATCAAGCCCCTTTGTTTTAGTCTTTGTCAGTGCTTTGTTCCAGGCTGGGTGCGGTTGGTCAGCAATATGATGTAAATCACTGGTCTTGCAAGACATGATGATGTGGTTGGGAGTTTGTGAAAGTCATGTGAGATTATTTCCCACACAGCCTACCTGGCTATTTCTAGAGATCCTGCCTACTGGATCAGTACAGAGAATTCAGAGCTTTGGTACAATAGTTACATGCATTTTCAAATATGGTCATTGGTTCCAGTATATTAATTCTCATAGTATATTACATACAATTAAATCGCAACAGTCCCTGCCTTGTCACCATTTTGCAATATGGTGGCATAATTTTATGGTGACATAATTTTGTTTCTGGACTGCTTGAGGCTTTTAGGTTTTAAGGATCATTGACTTGTCTGGCTGTGAGGGAGCTCAATTCTCAGTCAGAGAGCCTATGTCCTTCGTGTCAATGGAGCATGAATAGCCCTGGCCTGCAAGGCTCGTATCGCTCTCTTTGCCCAACATGCAATCCAGATAACAGCAGCTATTAAAATACATTGAATGATTAAAATGATAACAATGGAATGTATTAGAAGATTGAACACCCCTGTAGCAGTGGGTGACCACCCAAATAGACTTTCCCCAAAAAGAATGTTTCATGGTATATTCTACTTCTGTTAGGACATGGGTAATTGTATTTCCTTCTGATCTGAGAACCAGAGCTGCATGGCCTAATGTGTTAGCTAAATGTTGTACTTTAATTGCTTTCATTCATTTGCATGTAGAGTCCAAGTAACATTGTTTACATAAATTTTAGTTACATTACACATGAACATGAATCCAGTGTCTGGGGTAGTGTGCATAAATAATTCATTATACCATGTGGGAGTTCCAGGGGGTGGTATTACATAAAAACATTTATTTATACAAGCCTGAAAAAGTGGTGATACAAAAGGAGAACATTGGGGGTGATGTCTGCTGATATTGTCATTGGATAGGGTCAGAGGTTACCAGCACTTGACCCAATGTGGGGGCTGGGGGCTAGTCTTTACAACTACCCCTTTGCGCAAATAGTGTGAGTGATGTCATGACATAGCTGGAAAGATGCTTAACTTAAAAAACTGTAAATAGAAAACAAACAAACTACAAAGCCTAGATAAACACGTGGTGGTGAAGAGGTAGTGATATCACATAGACACATAGATAGACATACAACACTAAGTGATAAACACACAACACTGAGTGACAAACAGCCATGGCATAACATACACACATTAATGAAATAAAATAAAATAAAAACTGTGGTTGGTTCCTTAGTGTTGCCTTCCAAGGCCACCTTCTTGCTTCTGTAAGAAATAAAGAGATCTGACCTCTGCAAGGCCTAATTAAGGGTGACTCCCATGGTTAATTCATGAAACTAATCACTAGAATTATATAAATCCTCCCCCCTTTTAATACTGTAAGAGCATGAACAGTATTACTTTTGTAGACAACCCATGCATAATGGCTGCCTGCTCCAGCACTGATTTGTAGGAATCCTCAAACATACATACATAGCAGGCGCACCCACTTACACAAGCTTTCAATAAAACATTCATTACACTTGCACATGTGCTCACACAAATTTTTGTCACACACCCCTATCTCAGGGCACTCAGGCAAAGTCACGCACACACATACCCACATGGGGATCTCCTCGAGCATACAAATATACATACACCCTATCTCATACATCCCACATAGTTAAGCACACACAAATTACTGATATCAGCACTGAAGCATGGTAAATGGCAGAGACAACACATGCATGATTTTTGAGACTGCTGCTTTTATTCCTCCTTACAGACAGTTTTAGCCCTTGCTGGCAAAGTCAGTGTAGATGAGGCCCTATTTTTAACAGAACACCTAAACAGACTACCTAAAAGACAACCCTACCAATCACAACAATAAAAAGCAATATTTCCCTCCTTGACACACAAACACACAAAAAAGTGGGGGCTTGCTTCAGGCTGGATTACACTTGTAGAGGCCAGGAACCACTGTTGCTGGTTAGGGCAGAATGGGGGAGCCACATGGAGAGATGGGTGAAATACATTCCCCAAAACAAGTTAGCGAATGTCTGTATTTCACTCCAAGCCCTGTCCTGGAAACCTGGCCATGGAGGGGGACTCCTGGGGAACCCTACAGGACCGTGGACATTCTGAGGGAAGGGGTAAGAGTCCCATGGCTGGCCAGAGGAACTTTTCCCTCCTGCATGATCTTGATGCCAGGCATCTCTCTTTGGCTGAGGTTGCCAGTGCTCCTTAAGGGAGGCATTGTTTATTAGAGGGTCTGGATCACAGGGAGGCAGGGGAGTTGCAATTTCCTTGGGGGTGTGGGGAAGTGTCTTATCGGGGGCCATGGGCATACAAATGCTGGTTATAAGTTCCTCCTCATCAGAGGGGTAATCATCGTAAAAGGGTGCATCTGGGTCCATTTTGCTACACTGGGACACAGGGATTTTTCTATTAGCTGAAATGATGGCATGTTTTCCCTTTAAGCTTTGTGTGAGAGCGTTGATTTTTTCTTGGCATTTTACATGAGATACAGGATCTCCTTCCCTGAACTTTTTGACTTGATTCATTAACAATCTCAGACCTGCTTCGCTTTCCTGCAACTTGGTGAGGTTATCCTGATTAATTCTTTGAAGACGCCTATAATCTTTTTGTAATGTTGCCAGGTGTTCGTTGAGTTCCCTGTACTCAATGGCTTGTCTGAGTTGCTGACAGGACTGTTCATTGCGCCAACTAACACTCTGTTGTTCTCTGCGTTTGAGATCTCCCATTAACACATCAGTTACTTTAGCATTATCATTTAAGGTGGAGATCTGTGCTACAGCATCCTGTACAGCCCCCCAGAGAAGCCAGATAGCAGCAGAGACCTTATGCTCTTTTTTAGGGGAATATAAAGAAACATACTTATCCCAAACCTCAAATATCTGTTTTTCAGTAATGGGGTTTGTAAAGAGCTGATCAGTCCAAGGGCATTTTCCCAAATTTTGAATGAAGTCCACTAGTTTTGGAAGGACCTTTACCTTGCCCCACTCCTCCACAGGGACCCTTCCCCTACTCTTTTTCCTAAACCAAGGCATTGCCTGTGTTTGCCACACGTGTGTGGTGTGTCCCTAGGAGAGTACCCTGATTCCCTTCTATTAACAATACCAGTGTGTTTCCAGGGTGTGAGCAGCACTGTTGGCCAAACAATGCAGCTCACAGTCTGGGTTAATGGGGACCAGCAAAAATGTACTTATCCCAATGGGTACTGTCAATAGTAGGAACCACAGGATATCTTCCCTCCCAGCACGCAATTCTCCACCAATTGTTAGGATTTAGGGAATTAGCTCTCTTTGGATCGGGGGACCCACACACCCTGGTTTGCACATATGAGAGATTCACATAGAAGGGATCTTAAATCATAGTTATAGATTTATTTAGTTGTTCACACATTTATAAAGCCCAGTCTGTAATGATCCAGCAGCAGTTACCTAGCTATACAATATCCCACACCCAAAGTCAGTCTTACATGTCTTGAAAGCTCAAAACGGTGGATGTCATCTGTCAGGAGCAGGAGATAGGGTTGTAGGACCCCCTATGGAGGGGTCCCGGAAAGGGTCAACAGCCCACGAACACCAAGTTAGATGCCAAGCGCTGAGACAACGTTCTGGTCTCTGCTTCAGTCTTTTATAGTGTTTTGGGGAGAAGATGTTCTTCAGTATGCATATTCCAGGGTGCTTGATTGTGCAATGTGCTTGCTGGTATTCATCTTACAGAGTCTGGCTGTCATCTCCCTTTCCCATCCATCTGGAGCCTGGGTGCTAATGGTCACATTCCCAGTTTGTTTGTTAGTCAGGGTGGGCACTTGATAACAGGACATCTTTTTCCCTCCCTTCAGGCAGGGAGTAGATATGCCTTTATCATCTGTGCTGGTGCAAAAAGGGTGATGGCCGCTTGAATGGCTTCTGCTTGTCAGTTGGCAACTCCCTGAGCAGAAACATCTCCTCCTTCCCCTCCAGGCGTGAAGGAGATATTCTTCAGGGGTGTTCAAGCACCCTCTCATCAAGCCCCTTTGTTTTAGTCTTTGTCAGTGCTTTGTTCCAGGCTGGGTGCGGTTGGTCAGCAATATGATGTAAATCACTGGTCTTGCAAGACATGATGATGTGGTTGGGAGTTTGTGAAAGTCATGTGAGATTATTTTCCACACAGCCTACCTGGCTATTTCTAGAGATCCTGCCTACTGGATCAGTACAGAGAATTCAGAGCTTTGGTACAATAGTTATATGCATTTTCAAATATGGTCATTGGTTCCAGTATATTAATTCTCATAGTATATTGCATACAATCAAATCGTAACAGTTGACAATCTCCTTTTGGCATTGGACCAGGGTCCTCAGACCTTACTGGTCCTGCTAGACCTTTCGGCTGCATTCGACACAGTCGATCATGAGGTGTTGGTGACTCGCCTGCGGGACCGTGCCGGAATTGGCGGAACGGTCTTGGACTGGTTTAATTCATTCCTGGCCGGGAGAACTCACCGGGTGGACGTGAGGCCCCGTCTTCCCCCTAGGACCTCATGTGTGGAGTCCTGCAGGGTGCCATTCTGTCCCTCTTGTTTAACATCTATATGCAGCTGTTAGGAGAGATCGTGAGGGGGTTTCAGGCAGGGCATGCATTGTCATCAGTGTGCTGATGACACTCAGCTCTACCTCTCCTTTTCCATCGACCCAGGCCATGCAGTCTCCTTATTTTCCCAGTGCCTGTCAGTTGTGGGGGCTTGGAGGAGGTCGAGCCATCTGTAATTGAATCCTGACAAGATGGAGGTGATGTTGGTGGACGAGGGCTTGAGGGGTCTGGGGGTGGTTGAATCTCCTCTTGTTGGGGGGGGTTTGCCCTCCCATGGTCTCTGAAGTGCAGAGTCTGGGTGTCCTCCTTGGTTCGCGGCTCAGCCTGGAATCTCAGGTTGCGGCTGTGGCGGGGAGTGCATTTCGGCAGTTACATCTTGTCCGGCGGCTTCAGCCGCTTCGTCGCCGCGGGCTACCCTGTTCTTACAACAACTGTTTACGCAGAGGTCACCACAAACGAGACTGAAGACTAGCCTCCCGGAGGAGGGGTGGGACAAATTTTTGTATTGTTTTATTGATTGTTGTTCGCCACCGCGGGTTGCCCTGTGGGCAGGAGGGGTGAGATATAAATTTTACATAAATAAAATAAATAAATAAATAAATAAATAAATAAACACAATTCCAGTCATAGCATAACATGGGGACTTCAATATCTTCCAAATCAAAAACTAAAGAACATATTGACAAACCAAACAGAAAAGTGGACACAGGACCCAACAACTCAATTTTTGAACACTTCCCCATGCAATAGAACATAACCACCATAATGAAACCTTTGCTGAATGTAAAGTTGCCAAATGGAGGAAAAAGTCCTTTTCCTGATCATGCTTAAATGGCTGTAAATTAATCAGCATCTCAAGTTTATAACCAAGAGAGTATACCAGGTTTTTAACACATCTTATTCCTCCCTTTAAACATAGATACTTTCCCACACCACTATAATTATATTTCAACAGCCGTACATGGACTTCTCTCAAGTTACCAAAGATGACCATTATCAGAAAAAGGATAGCAAACTAGATGAACCACTGATCTGATCCAATAATGCACTTCCTATAAACCTAACCTATTTTTCTACACAAGGCAAATGTGGTTTCCACAAAAATACCAAAAAAACATACTATGCAAATACAAAAAAAACAAAACTCACAAAGAAAGCAGCCCTCAAGTAGCTACCTAGTGCAGCACAATATCTGTTCCTAATATGGTGACCAATCTGCACCTCCTCATATTTCCCATCAGCACCTTAATAATCTAAAGCATACACTACTTTTTAAAGACAATGAATCACAATATTCCTTGTCAAGATAATTTTGTTGATAACAATGACAAAAGCCACAGAGAATTGTGTGACACTGGATGCAAATCAGGCCACTTTCCCACAAAGTGCTGCGGTGCTGCAGGGGCTTGCGCTATTCAAATCTAGCGCAGCTCCCGTCTTGTGGGAAACAGGGCTCTCACATGCGCAACCTGTCTATTGCACTAGCTTGCCCATGTGAGAGCCGCACTAATGCGTTTCTCATGAGACGGGAGCTGCACTAGATTTGAATAGCGCAAGCTCCTGCGGCGCTGCAGCAGCTCGTGGGAAAGCGGCCCTAGTATCTGTCTGCACATATTGGAGGACACTGGGTAAGCTCCTTATTTCAAGGGCTGTGAAATAAAGATAGCACCTAGGAGAAAAGGAAAGTCTGGAATGAAAACAAACTGGCTAGTCTCCCCCCACCCTACCCCTAGGAGTATGGTTTATCAGCTGTGTGCTGGGTAACATACTGTAATTGCCCAAGCAGTGTAAACAGACTTTGTAAGGACAATTTTGTCCTAGTCTTTTATTGTTGCTCCGTTTTTAGGCCCACAATATTCAAGGTGGAGTTCCTGAGCTTCAAACGACTCTTCATCTCATTGACTGCATCTCATGCCTCAGGAGATACTCTCTGGACTTGTCAATGGGTGGTAACAGATGCCACATAGTGACATCCATCCCAGCCTGGGGAGGGCTTTCCCCGGCCAGGGTGGGGAGTCATGTGTAGCTAGTCAGCCGTGTTCCCAACACCACCCTCCCCACCCCTCCCATGACAGACAGCCCTGGGCACTGCCATGGCAACCTCCCTGGCGCTGGTAGGAGGTTCCCACCCAGCTTCCCTGCTGTACCCCCGGTTAGGTGGGAACGGGACACGAACTGTGGGCCTGGCTCATACCGGACCTACATTTCCCATCTGGTTCCTACCTGGCTGGGGCAGGAACCGAGCCCACAACTGGCAGGTCGCAAACAGACAGTCTGCCATTACGCTGTCCCAGCCAGGCTGAACTGGGTCTGCTTCTCCTAAGTACTAACATGCACATAAAAATTCAATAAACCAGATCCCATAGCTTTAACAAGTACTGAACAAATAAAACGAACCTGGGATTCTTTCCTATACAAGGTATGAAGATTACCATAGCATGCTAACAATACTAAAAATCCACTTTCACTGCATAGTCATAGAATTATGATACTAGATCTAAACTTCTTACAATAATAAAAAGCCCAACAAAAACCATGAATCTACTAAAATCTTACCTAAAACATTTTCTTTAACATTAAGACTTAAAGCAGGAAAAAATAGAGTACTTTTTCATGCATCAGACAATACAGTTGTAGAACTCAGCAAACCATGAAAGCAAGACGCACTGAAATTAAAATGAAAATCAAATGAACTCTCATAGAATAAAGTCATAAATACCTACAAATTCATATTTAAATACCATAGTTATCACTAAATGGTAGTTACCAAAAGATAGAAATGACATGTACTTCTTTCAGATTACCAGAACTGATCACTTTCAGAGAAACTAAAGAGACCACTAACCTAAAGAAAGGCTTCTTATATTCTTAATCTGTTTTTTTATACAACTCAGGAAGTAGTTTTCCAGAGAAAACCAACTAGACAAATACAAAAAGAAGCTATTCACACACAAAAGAAGCTGCAAGTAGCTACCTAGCACAACATAATATCTATTAATAATATGGTGACCAATCGGCATGCCGTCCTATTTCCTTCCAGCACCTTTATAATCTAAAGCATAAACTACTTTTTAAAGACTATGAATCACAATATTCCTTGCCAAGATAATTTTCTTGGTAGCAATGATAAAAGCTACAGAAAATTGCACAACATTGTATGCAAATTAGTCTCTGCACATATTGGAGGACACTGAGTAATCTTTTGCACCAGAAATTGTGGCAGGGAGGACATGACAGATCAACAGCTAGGAAATTAAAATAGCACCTAAGAGAGAAGGAAAGTCTGGAATGGAAATGAATTCGCTAGTCTTCAGTCTCCAGTTTGTGGTGACCTCTGCGTAAACAGTCGTTGTAAGGACAATCTTGACTTGTCAAGGACTTTGAAATTATTCCTAATGCCACCCTGCCCACCCCTGCCATGACGGACAGCCCTGGGTGCTCTCATGCCAGCCTCCCCCGGTGCTGGTAGGAACTACACCAGGAAAACACGTTCCCACCCAGCTTGCCTGCTGTACCAAGGCTAGGTGGCAACTGGACACGAACTGTGGGCCTGACTCATACCAGGCCTACATTTCCCATCTGGTCCCAACCTGGCTGGGGCAGGAACAGGGCCCACATCTGGCAGACCACAAACAGACAGACTGCCGTTACGCTGGCCCAGATGGGCTGAACCAAGCCTACTTCTCCTAAGTACTAAAATGTATGTAAAAATTAATTAACCAGATCCTACAGCGTTAACAAGTACTGGACAAGTTTAGTTTAGTTTATTACGGCTTAGGTTCCGCTATTGCCAATAAATCCAATACCAATACAAAAATACAATAAAAACATAAAAAACAACATACAATACTACATCGTATAACCAAGTGCTGACCAACTCCGAACTCCAACACAATCCCCTTACCTCCCTGGGGTGCCAGGTTGATTCCCCTCTTGACAGGAGCGGATTCTTAAGTTAAGCTAGTTAAGCTATCACCTGCCTTGGCCGCATCCCAATGTAGGGGCATACCAATATCGGACTACTATTGCTTGTACCAGCAGTTGGATTACAAATATTTATACCATTAATCCTTGCAAGCCTCCCACTCTACTCACTCCTCTGGTTTACTTTCCCCCATCCCCTGGTTGATGTAATATTGAAGAGGTTATAGTTATCGCTATGCCCCAACAGGTGTTACCAGGAGAAGTCCCAATAGCGACCTACACAGCCATGGTATTAATACAGGAGAGGTGATAGTGGAGCGTAGCACACTTGCTATTTGATGATAACTTACAGTTAGGGTTAGTCTCAAGTGGAGACACACCCTGCCTCTTGTCCTAGGTGCTTACAAGGCGAATTACACTGTGACCTTAGTTTGACTTTAATTAACTTCCTCCTTTTCTCAGTCAAGGATACATAGGTAGCAATGGCCACCAATTCCTCCCTATCACGTATGTTAAGCAGAGATAAGTAGCAACCTTCTGAAGTTAGGGCCATTGGCTTCTTAAGCAAGGGAACCAGCCATAACGACCTCAAATTAGCATAGTAGGGACATCGCAGCATGAAGTGCTCGGTCGTTTCTATCTCCTGAATACTGCAAGAGCAGCACCTTGACATATATGGCACCTTATTGTATCTGCCTTTCATTACAGCAAGTTGAATAAGCTGGAAATGCAGCAGTGTGAACCATCTACACAAATTGGAGCTTACTAAAATATCCAAGTAAGGTTCTAACCCCAACGACCGTTTATACAGATCCAACTTGGGAGCTAACCTCCATGCTGCCACTAAACCGAGGTCCTCTTGCTGCACCATATCCCTAATCCTTGTGCACACTTTGGTCCTGATAGCTGGCACACTCTTGCCCATTAGATACATTAAGGAAAACCAACAAGAACTAAGAATCTTCCCCAAATACCTCAACCATGGGTACTCTTGGCCCTGTATTCGTTAATTCTTCCCTTAAACACAAAAGGAAAAGATCTTACTTGCCACGAGTCAAATGCCTAAGCCAGTACCTAACATGGTTCCTCTTAGCATGGGTTGCCATGGAGTTAGCCCCCAACTCCGCTCTCAATACCGCCCCTGGAATGCCCCGTCCCATTCTCAGCAGGCGACGAAGAAATAAGTTCTGGACCCTCTCTGAGGCAATCAGGCTCAGGTCGGGTATCACTTCCAGGCCAAACATTGCTGATGGAGGGACTTTGGAGATATAGACTCACAAAAATTCTGAAATGGAAACCCCTGTAGAGATGTTTATAGGCGTATTTAAAGCCTGAGCTACACGCTGGGCCTTCATCGCTCTAGCCTGCAAATAGGAGTTCCAGGTTCCCCTACTGCTGAATGTAACTCCCAGATAGTTCAATGAGTTCACTATCTCCAACTCCCCGAGCTTCCGTTTCCCACTTACGTGGGTGCTTCCATTTGCCTAATATCATAATTTTTGATTTTTTTGTATTGATCTCTAAGCCATTTAAATTGCAATATTGCTGGAATTTACTTATGGCCCTGCAGGCCACCCTCCATTTTGGAGATTAAGACCAGATCATCCGCAAACTGTATAAGGCAAATCTGCACATCTCCCACCTTCGTTGGGTGGGTATCAACCGCTTTAATATAGGGAACCAGGTCTGAAAGGTATAAGTTAAAGAGGAGAGGTGCCAGGACACAACCCTGGCGCACTCCCCTCCGAATAGGAGTAGAATTGCTCAGCCCTGAGTTCGACTTTACCCATGCCTCATTGTTAGAATACAACTGAAATACAGACACCAGTAATCTCTCCTCTGTCTTCTGGGCCTTCAATTTGGCCCACAGCCTTGGCACAGTGTCGAAAGCCTTAGTTAAATCCATAAAGGCTAGATAGAATTTGCCTCTTTTGACCTTGGTATATTTAAATATAAAATGCTGTATGATAAAGCAGCAATCTATAGTGGCCTTACCTTTGCGGAAGCCATACTGTTCATGTGGAATAATAGTCCTGGACTTAGCCCAAGTTACCAGGAAGGTATAAAGTAACCTAGCATATACCTTCCCAGTAATTGATAAAAGACTTATTGGTCGATAAGCAGCTAAGTCACCGGCTTTGCCTTTCTTGAAAATGGGAACGATAGTACTCTGAGTCCAAAATCTTGGCACATTAAGAGCATTGCTCACTAGGAAAAATAGGGAGGACAACAACTGGGACCACCACTTAATTTAATTGTATTTATTTATTTATTTATTAAATTTGTACCCCGCCTCTCCTAAAACACAGCTCGGGGCGGCTTCCAGTCATAAAATACAATTTAAAATAAAACAATCCAAAATACCAAAATACTAAACACTTGGGTGCTGCCTGAAACACTTCCGCTGAAATGCAGTCAGGACCAGCTGCCTTACCCTGCTTCAAAGCCAAAATGCAGTCAGCTACCTGGGTTTCACTAAAGTCACCTGCCTGCCACTGAAATGAAGCTTGAGTAGAGATACCCGCTCCAAGATCATCAATTGGTATGGCCCTGTCTGCATATAAATCGCGGAAGTAGCATTCCCAAGCTACAGAGGTAATGTGCTGCCTCCTGACTTTCCCCTTCGGATTGATGATCTGATTAAGGGTAGACCAAAATTCGCTAGTATTGCCTAAGCGAATATCAATGCTCATCTTTGCCCATCGTTTTTTATACTGGTCAGCTTTTTTCTCCTTTAGCAATTTCTGGTAAGCTATTCTTGACTCTTTAAAGTGCTCCCATCCAGTTGGGGACTGGTCTTTGACCCATTCCCTCTTTGCTACAGAAAGTGAGGCTTTAAGCCTTCTACACTCATAGTCATACCATATGTTCCCAGGACACAGATTATTCTTCCTAGCTCTGTACAACAGCACCTTCTGAAAAGTACTTAAAATTTCCTCGTATAGGCCAAGAAACGCCTGTGGATCGTTCGTCCTTTGGATGCCCGACACCAATTGCACCATCTCCGCTGTGTCACAGATCATCTGGACCTCCCTTATAAGCGCAACAGGAGAGAATTTTGTTGGCTTCATAACCATTTGGTTGAAGGTTTTTGACTGCAAATCCTTATTAACGCTAGCCTTTGCTAACTCCAACACCAGGGCCACATGATCGCTCTCCGATCTTACGATCCTCTCGACTTTACCAAAACAATCTTGGAAACTATCCTCAACTATGACATAGTCCACCTTACTACTCCCTTGTGGACCTATATATGTATAACCCCCCTCCTCATCAATTTGTGGGTTATCATTTAAAATTAAAGGTCAAATTTCAAAAGCAGATCTTCCAAGGGCCCCCCTGAAGGAGGNCGGCTCCCGTTTTCTAGTTCAAAACTTTTTTTCCATGTGCTCTCAAGTCAGATGAACGGCAGAGCCTGGGAAAGCCAAAAACTGACAAGAATGTATCTTTCTCTTATAGTAAGCAACAGGAATGTGCCATAATTGGATTTGTACTGAAAATGATGCAGATGGTAGACGTTTAACATGGACATAAAGAGTCGTCTTAGAGTTAGGTGATGTGTTTTTTGTTGAATTCAGGGAAACAAAAATACTTATGGGGGGTTGGGGGGAAAGACTAAAGACCTACCAATAGAGCACTTATACAAATCTTTATTTTTATATCCAGTCATTATCAAGTAATTTCAACTTTAAGCCTGCGATGTTCCATGAAACAAGTCGAGGAATTCCCCACCCCCTTTCGGGGAATCGGCCCTGGGTAAGCCACTAGAGAGACCTCTCTCCCTACTAACATCTAGTAGCAGGGAAGGGGGATTCCCCCGCCCTATATCATGCCAGTTGCTCAGCTACCTCAATAAGAGATAGCTCAGGAGCCAATGAGCTGACATTACTGGTTACCCTATTGGTCCCCAGCTGCCTATCCCCACCCCTCCTGGAGTCCACTGGGGTCATTAAGTCTGCCGATGCCAAGATGGTATAGGCCCCTTCTGCCTTAGTTGGCGTGCCCTGTTCCTCAATTTCAAGACTTCTCAGGGCAGTTAGCTTAACCAGATTATGTTCTGGTTGATATTGGTAGCTAGAACCCCCTAAATTACTACCCTTATAATCAATGTCTGAACCCTGGGTATAGTTTTTAATATACCCTAATCTGGACAGAAAGCTATCTTGATCTATCACTGATAGCTTGGAACTCAGGTAATCAGGGATCTGACCCTGCTCGAGCAGCCAGGATAAATATGATCTCACATGATGAGAAGCATTAGCGGCTCCTATCTCCGTTTGCTGATCAATATCACCCACTCATATCATGATCTCTTTCCAAATTGACCCTACAGGTTTATAACTTAGGTACTCAATTGACAGCTCTATGGAGCGTAGATACAAGTCACCTTCTCTTCTCTTGCCATCTTTATGATGGAATACGGGAGAAATACCTCTCAACATTTATCCAGGAGCATCTGGATGTATCCGACGACTGACTTCTATCATTGCTGTTGACCAGCACCTCCCCTCAAGTTATTAAGAACGTGGCTGCATATTTAGGCCAGGCAGTACAACTTAGACAAAACTTTCTGGATAGTAAGTTCCCAACAGGCAGCTCTCAATCTTAATCCCAATTCCTTCTTTGACCATTATATCATAGTTCTTGACCAGACATGGGCGGGTAATCATCTTTGATACTGGTTCAGTATAGATGGATTTGGGAACTGTGTAATTAATTGTTTAAGTATTACAACTGCTATTACCAGCATCTTGCTTATACTTTTTGTTTATGTGTATAAAGTCTTTAGAAGTTATATCTCATTTTGTTGGCAAAGACCTATTGTTTTGATGCAAATAATATAACATCACTAGCAATTAAGTTAATGCAAGGCTGCTCCTTCCCCTTACTAATTTATAGGGGTCAAGTGCTGCCAACATAAGCCCCGTGAAGGGAAAGACATGCTTTTACCCAAATTAGATTAACCCTCGATCTCAAGTGTTGATCTGTCTAACCCCTGGGATGGGTAAGGCCGTTCAGAAAGTGAGTTCACTGTTTAGTGGCTCTCATTTTTGGGTTGGATTCATCCACCCAAGGATGAGTTACCCCAAGTAAACTAGCCCTTCCCAACCAGGGCACAGCTGACCTTAGTTTATATTCACAGTCCTTAGATGTACTATTTTATTTATGATATTGTACTTTGTTATGTAGTGTTTGTTCTTATTTTGTATTCAATTTGTTACGACCTAAAGTCAAACAATAAACTTTTACTTACTTACTTACTGATAGCTTACTAAATATTTCCCCTATAAGGGCTGGATCATTTGTGTCAGCCGTACCCAATAGGAAGGAGCTCACTCTATTTGCAAAATTTACAGTTAACTGAACTTGGGTTAAAGTACCTATAAGCTCCTCCCCTCTGGGAAAGACCATAGATTTTACGGGCTGTGCCTACGATAACAGTTGCAAGCTGCACGGACCCAACTTAGGGGCAGTGACTGCCTCTGTAGGAACATGACTTGAGGGGAGCTGTAGAGTAGGCTGCAGATCTAACCCTACTTCCATAAGGTTTCCTATATTCCCTACGCTCTCGTTGGAATCTCCTTGCATCTTATGTTCCATGTGCACAGGGCTAAGCAATTTATCTTTACCTAAGGTCCCCCAAGGTGGTGATCCAAGCGGCATTAAATTGGGGGATGAAATTATGCAATCTGGAGGATTGCTCTGGATTCTATTGGGGTTGGCCATCCTTTCATATCTCAATACTCTATCAATGGAGACACCTCGATTCAAAAGCCTCTTCTTGGCCTGAAAAATCTCTTGCACCCATGAGGCAGCAGTAAAACTTATTTGAAGTCTGTAC
>QEPC01010462.1:45139-75970 GCA_003113815.1 Sphenodon punctatus
CTTTGGTCCCTCAGGTTCGTAGTCTGGAGGTGCTCCTCGATTCACAGCTCTGCCTGGATTGTCAGGTGGAGGCTGTGGAGAGGGGAGCATTTCGCCAATTACATCTGGTGTGACGGCTACGGCCGTATGTCTCCAACACGGACCTGGCAACCATCCTCCATGCTTTCATTATCTCTTGACTGGACTACTGTAACGAACTCTACAAGGGGCTACCTTTGAAGACGGTCCGGAGGCTGCAGCTGGTGCAGAATGTGGCGACTCATCTCCTAATGGGGGCGGGTCGCTGTGAGCACATTACACCTGTGCTCTGTTCTCTGCACTGGCTGCCCATAGTCTACCGGCCCCAATTCAAAGTGTTTAAAGCCCTAAATGGCTTGGGGCCTGCTTATCTGTGAGACCGCCTCAGGCCCCGGGTCATTTTGCGGCCCCTTCGGTCGGCTGGGGGCGCCCAACTCAAAGTCCCCCAGGTGGCAATGGCAGGGAGGATGTTCTCGGTGGCCTCACCAAGGCTGTGAAACTCCCTCCCGATGGAGGCCCGTTTATCCCCGGACCTCCCCTCTTTCTGAAGATCTTGTAAGACCTGGTTGTTCCGCCAGGCCTTTGGGGAAGGGGAGGGGGACTTTATTGCCTTTTAGCATTCAGCCTTTTGGATTTTAATATTTTAATCTTATGTATTTTATATGTGGTTGCCGCTCCGAGCTGCCATTGTGCGGGAGGATGCAGGGTAAAAATGTAAGTAATAAATAAATAAATAAAATTGGACAGGGCACTAACTGGGTTAAATTTTGAATCAGGGAAGGTATTTTTTGAAGCAGGGAGGGAATGTGGGAACAATTAAAATACAGAAATACAAACTCCCACAACAAAGAGTACACCTGGGAGAAGAGCCTTGTGCAAATGCACCCTCACTCTTTAAAAATAAATAAGTAAATAAATAAAATTAAGTTAGCCACCAACAACATATTATCCTCCCTCACTAAGAGGGTGGTATTGGCAGGGGGGTGGGGGGTGCAGTTGCACCCTCTTTGCTCCTGCCTGGCCCTGGTCCTTCTGAACCCTTTGGGAAGGGGGCAGAGCCACATTTGAAATTCCCCACCCCTTTCCGATGTGGCCACACCTCCTTTTGAGCATCATGATGTCACAACACTGGGAAAGGGGCATGGAGAGGTAAAGGGGTTTCTTCTACCCCCTGCAGCCTCCAGAATTTAAATTCTGCCAGTACCCCTACACTCCAGCCTCCACCTTTCTTAAGTACAGAGCTCTTGGGAACCACAAATAACCCCCCACACAGGGACAGCTTCAGCATTTTTCCTGAACATAATGGGTTCCCTTGCTATGGGGTATTTTGAAAGCTAATCATATAAACCATATTATATAACTAGGTGCAGAAAAGGAAGCCCAGGGTGTCCTAAATCTCTGACTGCTGGAAGCTAGGACTGAATGACAGGGCAGGGATCACTCCGTGTATGCCTTGTTCCTGTATTCTTCCCTTGATGTATCCAGTACTGGCCACTGTTGGGGGCAGGGTACCGGACTAGCTGGACCATTGATCGGTCGCAGCACGGCACTTACGTTCTTACCAGACCCTACAAAACAAACATTCTTATGGGAACGAACAGCTCGATTCAGCCAGCTAGAAGGGGTAGGTGGGAAGCACAATTGTAAGCAAGATGATTTTCGGGGCTTCCCTCCAAATGGAAGCGTTTCATTTTATGTGCCTGGAGACACAAGAGGTGGGCATGTAGAGAGGCTGTTATTGCTGTGGGTCTGGAAGTTTCAAAGCAGCATTAGAGTCCCAATCCTGTAAGCACCTGGGTGTGCATATGCCCACTGAAGCCAAGTGAAAGTGCATGATGAAACAAGGCTCTAAAAAGGAACTAGGGCTTTAGCTCCCATGGATTTTTTCACTGGAGTTTGGGGGCCTAATGACTTTGGAATCCTAGCCATGATCTTTGGATTCCCCACAGCTTCCTGCTCTAGAAGTGTCAGTTCCTTTAGGTTTCCTATGCCCCCAAGCAGAGGGGCTATGACCACCAGTCATCGGCGCTGACCTAGACAGTAAGTAAATCTACAACCAGGAAACTCCAGGCCCAGTCTTTATGATTGGTTTTGATTTTTTTTAGCGGCAGTGTCATCCAAGTGTTGGAAGAATCCAGAGATTTAGTCCTACAAAGACAAAGTCAGTGGGGCTTCGAACAATTTCTGATTTTACGTGCCGGTGTAAATCTTTGAAGGACTGAGCCCCAGATTTGTAAATCTTCCCCTCTGGTCTCCCTTTTTAAAGAGTCGTTTGCTTTCTTTGTGCTCAGCCCTTTCTGCGTTTTCCCTACCTGGTGGCAGGCGAGTCTCTTTATTTCCTTAATGATTCTGTGCTGCTGAGGAGACCAATCAGCCTGTTGCTCTCCCTTGCTTCCTGTCTCTCCCAGCTAGAGTAGGTGTGCCCCTGCTCACCTGAAAACTTAGACACAAATGAAATACCTTCAGCCTCGGGGAAGACAGAAAAACTTCAACCTGATTCCAGCCACAGCAGGAGCGACAGACGAAGCTGGGCTCACAGACAAACACCAACTTAAAGATCAAGGATGTGACACTCGGCAGGTAAGAAAGTTAGATTCTGTCTCCCGACGGCACTGGAGAAGAGAAACTTTGCTCTCTTTGCCACATTCCGGGGGTGGGGAAATCGGGGAGGGAGAGACGTGCGTGGGGCCTTGCTCAGGAATTCTAGCTGAGCCGTGTCAGGAGATTTAGTCATGAATGTAATGGTGTCTGACAGGCCGTTTCACTAAAAAAAGAGACAGGCGAACGGGAGGAAGGGATTCACCATTTTAGAATCCAGAGGGAGAACAAGTAATTTCCTTCCATGGGGAGATTTGGTTTGGTTCTTAGTGGGGATTCCCATAGAGGAAGGCATCAGAGGGATGGGTTTAATTCTCCACACATCTCCCTCAGACAGTGGGAAGAGGCCCTTTGGTTCAAAATAACCTGGGAGTCTTCACAACGTTTGACAACTGTATCTAAGAGTACTGGGTTTGAACCCCAGTTATGCAAGTAATTTGGGGGAGGGGGGGTCTGTGATGAGCTCTCTTAAGTACAGTAATCTGAAAGCCTAGATACAGTGCCTTTCTCAGCCTCCGGACTTGAACTAAGAACTGAAACCTGGGCCTTGTCCTGGTTTTATTGCCCAATACAGACAGCTTCTCCTCACAGCCACACACAGTGCCTCTCCCTCTCCCTTCAGAGGTGAGTAACAACGGCAGCAACAGCTCCTCAGCCAGGGGAGGCCCCGAGGACAGCAGCCAAAAGGCCTGGACTGTGCTTGAACTCTGGACACCTTCGTGTTTCCTTCCTTGTTTATTTGCTGATAGCCCTCGTCTTTTATGGCATTGGAGAGTCGTGAAGAAGCTTGCTGTATGCAAGGGCGGGCAGGTGGGCACGCATATTGCACAGCTTTTCTTGCTCCCTGAGCACCTCAGGAATCCCGGCCGCTGGCAACTCCCCCAACTACTTCAGTGTGAGGATTGGAAACAAGAGACTCCTCAGCCTCGCTAGAGGCCTGCACGGATCTGACATCCATGCTTCCTACACCAACCATGTCAAACCTTCTTGCCAGCCACTGAGAGCGTACAGGAGCTGGAGCAGATGAAGGAAGAAGGCATCCAGGGGAGAAAAGAGGAGAGGTCGGTATTTTTGGGGGGGATGTGAGGGAGATCTGTGGCTGTTTCAGAGACTCTATTGGAGGTGGAGACTAGTGTGGCCATGCCTCCCCTTTAAAAGAGGACACTTATGAAAAATACATGCTACAGGGCTGCATTGGTTCCAGTACACCCCTGCACCATGCATTTTTCATAAGCATCCTCTTTTAAAGGGGAGGTATGGCCACCCTAGCGGAGACCGTAGGGAAGGAGGTAACCAAGTCAACCCTTCTGGGTGTTTCAGCGCTGGATTGGGCCAGGCTATATGTTTCAGGTTCTCAGGGGTGTACTGGGGTGGGGAGTGTTGCATGAGAGCATGGTTTGGGTTTTTGGGAGAAGCATTAGGCCAGGGCAACAAGATCTAGGCCTTCCTGGAGGCTGTACGGGAGCTGCACTAGTTTAGGGCAGGAGTCGTGGGTGTAAAAGTGGGGCGGGGTACAGATACAAGGTGCAGGGAGTGGCCCCCTCCTGAATTTCAGCTCCTGTTAATCCTCACCGAGGCCATTGGGGGATTTGTGAAGTGCTAAATTTAGGGAGGGTGCTGCCCAGTTTCTCTCTGCTCCCCCCTCCATTAGCATTTGAGAGCAGCATGCTGCCATTGTGGAGGATCAGAGGGATAGGCTTGAAAAGAGGCCAAGGGGGAGGAGCTGTTCTCTTACCTGCTTTCTCTTTTGCCTGTTGCTCTTTCACTAGCAGGACTATCCATGATTCAGTTTCTATATGGCTAGGCAGGGTGCCTCGAGGGCTCAGTCTGCATTGTACCTGGATGAGTTGAGGGGGGGGGGGAGGGGAGAAGCCACTTTATTGCATACGTTGAAATTGACAGTGGAAAGCCCTACAGTGTCACATCCAGCTCCTCCCTCTTCTAATCCTGGTTTGTCCCCTCTCCTGGATATGGTACTGATCCACAAAAGAAGCCCAGTCTGGTTGTTAAATGTCTGGAGGGAAGAAGCACCTGCCTTTTTCCTGGGAGACTGTTTCATAGCTCCTCATTGTAAAGGAGGTTCTTCTTGATACTCCAAATCTACTGGCTGTAATTGTATCCCATTAGTATTAACCATCCCCTCTCTCGTAGCCCTTCATAACTCCTTTTTTGGAGCTACTCTCTTCAGATGTTCATGACTGCTATCCAAGGGGAGGGGGAAGGGATAGGTGGCCTACAAATATTAGTCTGAAAATTTGCAAATGAATTTGCTTCAATAGTGTCCCAGCTGCTCCCTTTGTGCCAGCTTTCCATGCTGGCTCTGACAACCCAGTGGGGCCTGCCCCAATCCAAGGCTAATCCTCAGAAGCATGAGCATTTGCCCCTCCTCTCCTGCCATAGATCCAGAGCCCGACAGGCCGAGGAAAAGGGGTGGCGGGAGTAATTCCATGAGGGAAGAGCAGCCCCTCTCCGTGTCTGTGCTTCGGGAGTAATGGAGCATCCCTGCACTGGTGTTAAGTTGCTGCAGAAGCAGGGACACACACACCGCAGTCCACAGCAGTTCCTTCAACCACTGTTCTCGTATTAATGAACTAGTGTGCGGCCCCAAAGTTTCACACACCTCCACATCAGGTGGTCCTCTTCCCTTCCAGCCTCCCTCCTTCACCACATGACTTTGAATCGGCCTCCTAGCATGACCAGCCTCCTGGCCAGCTAGCTCCAAGGTGAGTTCTCTCCCCCCGCCCCCCATGGAAGCTTGAGGCAAGCTTCAGCCCTCCAAAACTGCTCCAAATCCTGCCTCTCCCTTGTGGTCCTCTACTGACGGCACTTAAGAAACTGACTGGGTAAAAGTTGTCATTATTATTATAAGCATTTGTAGAGTGCCAGCAGTGTACCTGGCACTTTACAGAACAGTAAGCTAGATTCGGTCCCTGCCTACAGCTTACAATCTAATAGAGGGGGGGGGGGCGAGACACAAGGAGAGGGGACATAGGGAGAGACAAGGGATAATCTGACCTCACCTGGATGAGTTGCCTCCCTATTCAGTTAATCCTAGGTTCTCAAGTTGAGGGACAGGCACCCTGGTGCGGGACATGAAACGTATTCTGGGGTGCACGAGGAGGCTCCCAGCTGGCAAACACCTAGTTCAACACTCACTGAGCTAGGGGGACTCTCCAAAGTAATAGGGGGCAGGGGAAGAGAGTCGGAGACCAAGGGGAAGAGGGAAGGGAATCAACAGGAGGACAGGAAGAGGGAGCAAGGTGTATGCATGTGTGTGGTGGAAAGAGGGGCCTCAGTGACCACTGACAAGTGGAAGCTGGGGCATGGTTCAAAACCGTTTGATTACCACTGGGCTAATCAGCCTTCCCAATTGGCTCCAGTGGCCAGTTATTGGGTGAGCCCTGTGCAGAGTTTGTATTACTTGCATTTGTGGGTAGCCCTTTAAATGCTTCAATAATATCTGTGACTGAAAAGGGTACGTGTATACTTATTTTTGATTATTTAGTTCGGGGTTTTGCGGTTTGGTCATTTCAGGGTTTTGGTTATAATGTTTTCAAGAATTGTGTGCATGCAATAATTCTAATATTGCCCAAGTAACCTTTCAGAAATACCAAAGTAAATGAATAAAAAACCCTCCAAGACTCAACCTGCAAAAACCAAAATAGATACCCAGTGGAGCATAAATAGATGTTAATAACCGGTATCACCCTTTTGGGTTCAGGTGTACTCGGTGGGTTTACCTTCTTTTTCAGGTACTCATTTCAGCTCTAGGCACAGTCCTGCAAGGACTCAACCACAGGGAGCATGCCCTGACTGGACCCCTCATGCTCCCTCTGGTTGAGTCTTTGCAGGACTGTGCCTAGAGCTGAAATGAGTACCTGAAAAAGAAGGTAAACCTATCCCTTAGGGCATTTTTTTAAATGGGTGGGATTTCTCCTGCAGTTTAAAGCTGCGGCTCTGGGAAACCCCCGCGCTGGGGGGCTTTAGACACTCCTCCGTGAACCAGAAGTCGCCCAGGCGCCATTAGAAACAGCAGCGCTGCGTGACTCCCAGGTGTTTTGAGAAGCGATGTAGATAAGGCCTTGATTATCGGCTTACTCATTGCTTTGCTGAGATCTGAATTTGGTAAGGCAGGTGTAACCACACCATATGCAGAAACGTTGCCTCCCTGTTCCATGATGGTAAGGCCTCTGCTTATTCAGCCTCCTATTACATAAACTTTTTTGGCTGTTCTGCTGCGTCACAAACTCAGGGTGTTAACAAATGAGACAATAGCCCCTCTGGAGACCGGGTTCGATTCATGCCGCCCCAGCTCACATGATTTAGTATGAGAGTCTAACAAACCAATGGGGAGGAGAGCGGGGCTGTGTGTGTGTGTCCATTTCTTGCACCCAGGCCCATTTCAACCTAGCTACGTCCCAGTGCATATGCCACCCTATGAACACAGACTGCCTTGAAGGATGGATCTGATGGTTCTCTCTCTACATCAGACCTCACTCAAATGTCAAAGGCTCAGATATCCATCACCCCCAATTTCCCAGGGCCCTATACCCCAGGAGGCCACAGCACCCACAGACAAAAGCCAAAGCCATTTGGCTTTCCCAGGAAAACAACCCACAGAAATAGCTTTCTATGCCATTATGACCTCTCATGCTCATTGCAAGCAAAGACTTACTTTCAAAAGTTAAGAAAATATATGAGTAGCTTTTAACCATTGGGGTGTTCTGCTCAAACATACATTCCAAGCACAGTGACCTTTATGGCTTTGCAGATCTCCCCAACTGCCCATTTTGTACCATGCAGTAGTTCCCCTCCCAACTCCATTAAAAAAAATTCTATGCTTCCATGGTGCTAACATCTTGTAATAGGGACAGGGCTCTTGGTATTGCCGAGAACTGAAAGTAGCCGATAATGGCTCTATCAGATTAATCCAATGTCTCGGTTCTTTTCTTGGTATTGGTGGTATCTGATCTTTTGACTTCAGTTGGAAAAACCGCAGTGTTAGAAATCAGATATTGAGAGAACAGATAGGAGAACCGGTAGACAGAGATCTGATACAGATAAAACCGAGAACCAAGATTTTGCCAAAAGCTCCACCCCTAATCTGTAGCATTTTTAGATGAGTTGGTGTGTGCACTGATGTTTCTGTCTATACTATCTAATATCTCTTGCACGTTGCTCTTGCACAGTCTTGATCCTCCCCAGCGTGGTCCACTGGAGTGCCAGTGCCAGTACAGCAACACACACACACACACACACTTTGCAAAAACATTTTCTGCTAATAGCCTGCCCGAAACCAATTGCCGCCAGTAGTAGCTCATGCTAGGCAAGCAGCCAGTCCTGCAAGGATACATGACCAATAGCAGCCTATAGCTGCTCATGTGCAGCGCACATAGCTACGCAGCTGCCCAGTTCTTTAAGCTGTTCGAAAAATTTAGCACAGCGACAGTAAAGTTCAGACACTGGAACAACAACCATGGAGATGCATGCTGAGAACTTCCTTGTGCTCATTATTGCACTCCAGGCCTTCCTTCCCACTGCTGAGCAGAACCTGCAAGTGTTCCAACAATCCGAAGCCTTCTGCTGTCATTGGTGCAATGTACTGTCAAGACACAGAAAGACTCTTACTTTATCTCTGACCGGAATAGTGGGGTGTACCACACTGCAACGATGGTGCCTGTTTCGGTGCTGTGCACTGGCCTACCTCTGGTGAAAATGGACCACGCTGGGGAGGATCAAGACTGTGCAAGAGCAACTCATGCACACAGAGAGGTACTTGTCGGAAGACATGGTTTCAGTCACCGACACCATGCACTGGGCTGTACCCACAGAGAGGGGTCTGGGTGAAGGAGAAAAGCATAGACTGGTGGGACTGGGTACTGTCCTCGTGGGAAGACGCTGAGTGAGTCACAAAGTTCAGGATGCCCCATTGCCTTGTTCTGCCAATAGCCTCAGGCCTTGACAGGAGAAACAGAACATAGTGATGTGGTCACCCATCCCTGTGGAGAAGCACGTTGCCATTGTCATCTGGAAGCTTGCCATTCCACAGTCCTGCCACTCTGTTGCCCAGCAGTTCGGCATTGGAACCTTCATGGTGGGCACCAGACTAGTGGAAGTTTGCACAGTGATTAGGAAAGTGCTGCTGGACCAGTGGTGCAGTTGGCTCATCCCATGGAGGTAATGGGGGGCTTTTGGTAGGAGAGGTTCCCAAACTGTATAGGGGTAGGCCTGAAGTGGTATTGTTTTGCCATTCTGCTTTGTGCTGCCACTTTTTCGGCTTGTCTGCCACCGGTCTGACGGCAACCAATGGCAACTTCACAGCGACAGCTTATGGAAATTTGGGACAGTTATGACAGTTTTAGCAGCATTAGAACAAAAGACTTTGCCCGATGGAGGGCATTTGTTTTAGGTGATACAAATGTAAAACATTTGTTTCAAGCCCAGTAGACTTACAGCAAGGAACAGGTAAACTGACAGACCCACCTGCCACCACAAGCCCCCCAGTGTGTCGCTTAAGGTGTGGGGGCAGGGATGAAGGCAAAGAAACAGTTGGTTTAAAATCCCATTTGTTTGCAACCACCACACCAGAATTGATTTGCTTCCCGAAAGAACTACAAGAGTGTGATATGCATACTGCAGGCTGGGCTGCTGACAGTCAGTGGCCTTGGTGTAATACGAGTGGAGTTACTTTTCTTCTGTCTCGGAAAAAGCAGCAGAAAACTAACTACGTTAAAGATGATAATGACCGATGGAACTTAGGAAATGGCATCTGTCCCTGAGCAACAATGCTTGCAGTCCTGGCAGCAACATGCTTGAGCAGGGAGTTCTGGAGCTGAACGCACCAGCTCAGGATCCTCCAAGTCTCGCCCACATCTCACTCGTCTCCTTGCTAGCCTTCTCGTTCATGCTGTCCGACTCCTCAAACCGTTGCCAGAGGCTGGCTCAGTGTCTGTCCTTCTGCCGACGGTCCAGGCGAGCCTCAGCATGCAGTGTTCTACTGCACCAACTGTCTATGTTCCCTGGTTATGCCATTAATGGCATCCCGGAGCTCATCCACCCAACGCAGCTCCCTTGCCAAATCCTCCCTTCATTGCCAGTTGTGGTCCTGCAGGTCCTGGTTCCACTGGGCACTTGTGGTTGGGGGTTCTGTCTGCGCTTGTTGCATAGACAGACCTATAGCAAGGCAACAAGGAAAGCCGTTCGTTCAGACCATCCCACCCACCTCACCGCCCGGGTGTTTCAGCGCCTGCCCATCCATCCAATTTTCAGTCCTCCCCTGCCTGAAGGGAAGCAGTAATGAGTACCTGCCTGTGGTGCTGCTGGGGCAATTGTTGCAGCAGAATCCAAGCACCATGCAGTTCTCCTCCCATGATCACAGTAGAGAAGTGAACATACAAAAATCAACCACTGCCATTTGTGCCATCTTCACCCCTGCCAGCCTGCCATGGTGTCTTGCTACCCACTTTTTGAAACCCAGCTCCTACTGTTCCTCTCCTATGGGGCTGTTTCCTGGCAATTTTCCTGCTGCTCCTCCTCACTCTTTTGGTCACCTGTCAACACAGGGTGCCATTATGTCCCCCCTCTTGTTTAATATCTATATGCAGCCATTAGGGGAGATCGTGAGGGGGTTTCAGGGCATGCAGTGTCATCAGTATGCTGATGACACTCAGCTCTACCTCTCCTTTTCCATCGACCCAGGCCATACAGTCTCTTTATTTTCCCAGTGCCTGTCGGCTGTGGGGGCTTGGATGAGGTTGAGTCATCTGCAGTTGAATCCTGAGAAGACGGAGGTGATGTTGGTGGGCGAGGGCTTGGGGAACCTGGGGGTGATTGAATCTCCTCTTGTTGGGGGCGGGGTTCACCCTCCCATGGTCTCTCAAGTGCAGAGTCTGGGTGTGCTCCTCAATTCGCGGCTCAGCCTGGAATCTCAGGTTGTGGCTGTGGCTGGGAGTGCGTTTCGGCAGTTACATCTTGTTAGGCGGCTTCAGCCGTATCTCTCAGACTCCGACCTCGCCACTGTCATCCATGCCTTCATCACCTTGAGGCTGGATTACTGCAACGCGCTCTACGTGGGGCTGCCTGAGAGGCTGGTACGGAGGCTGCAGCTGGTGCAGAATTCTGCAGTGTGTCTCCTTACTGAGGCGGGTTGCAAGGAACACATGACACCTGTGCTCCAGGCTCTGCACTGGCTGCCTATAAAGTACCGGGCCAGGTTCAAGGTGCTGGTTTTAACCTTTAAAGCTCTTCACGGCCTGGGCCCTGCTTATCTGCGGGACCGCCTCACTCCCCATGTGCCCGGGCGACCCTTGAGATCGTCCGTGGGAGCCTTTTTGGAGGTTCCCCGGGCGAGGCAGGTGGCCACCGATGTTAGATCTTTTTCAGTGGCTGCCCCTGTGCTGCGGAATTTGCTCCTGGAGGAGGCTCAGTTGGCTCCCACTCTCCTGCTGTTTCAGTGTGTATGTGAGACCTGGCTGTTTCGTCAGGCTTTTGGCGAGGGGTGGGGGGTTTCCCCACATACTGTATTTTAAAATTGTTTTTAACATTTTTATATTGTGTTTATTGAATATTGTTCGCCGCCCCGGGCTGCCCTGAGGGCAGGAAGGGCGGGATATAAGTTTTAAATAAATAAATACATTTTAAAAAAACCCACAGTAAACAATTAAAAACACATTAGATAGCAATAAATAGAAGCCTTTATTATGCAGCTGTGTAAATGCAAACATCCTCCCCTCAAGTGCATAAACTTACTGTTCTCCACCTCTACCACCTCCTCTACAAACATGCATTAACTTACCATGTGCCATCACCTCCTCCACCACCTCCTCTACAAAGGTGGCATCCAGGTCTTCCGTGCCCTCGACCAGAACCTCTGGAGGCTCCTCCAACAAGGGCTGGCTCTCGAGCTCGAGGAAATACACTGCGAGTGTCATAGTGTCTGTGTCCACATCAACCTGTGCTTGGCTTTGGGGTGGTGACAGGTGTGGAGAGCTGTTCACTGACAGTTGTGGCTTCTGGGGAGTGGTTGCAGCAGGAGCAGGCAGTGGGGAGAGTCATATCCACCTGCTTCTGGCCCCTTGCAAAGGCACAGACATACAATGAAGGCTTCATCCACCGGTGGAACTGGTCAAGGAGCTCATAATAGGGCGATGTTTGCCTCCCATGGCTGGAGGTGAAGTGGTTGTCCTCGATCTCTTTGTATCTGCACCTCAAGTTCTTAGCTTGCTGCCAGCACTGTGCTATTTGGACTGAAATTTCTTGGGCAACCACCTTTGTCCTGTAGCACTTCACCAGCACATATCGGACCTTCTGTTCCCCCCATGGAGCAATGAAGGCCGTGGTCTTTTTCTTGGTTCGGGGAATGCGGTGTTAGCAGGTGTATCAGTAGGGGATTGTGCAGTGGTGGTTGTTGTGTGGCTTTCTGTTTGAGCCATGGCCAGTAAACACCCGCAAGTCGTTCCTGAAAAGGCAATGGCTTAGAGCAAGCACCGGGCATTTACTGCCAACCAGGAAGAACTGGGAGAAGGCATGTTTGGAATTGGTGCAGTGGGTGGACATTACACGCACAGCAGCGTGACAGAGTGGGTCTGGAAGTGATAAGCTCTTCAGAACACTTTAGACTTTTTTGCCCGTGACTCTATGGAGCTGGCGGACCTGTACACACGGAGGATGCACGCAACCTAATTGATAGGATGCAGACACATGGGCGTACATCAGCCCACAGTTTCCTGCATGGCGGGCTCCACGTGCTCCAGGACCCCACTGCGAGTGGGGGTTGCGTGTCCGGTGGGTGGTGACCACATGGCCAGTGGGGGACAAACACCTAACAAACAGGCAGGTGAACACTCACGTAGTGTGGGCTAATGTCTCATCTGTAAACACCCTCAGTATCTAACACATGGCTTACCATTACCTGTCATGATAGCCTTTGTGGCCTCAGGGAGGAGGGTTTGGAGTGGAGAAGCCTCAGAGAATCTCTCATTTACACTGGGGCCCCAATCCCAGAATAGGGGAAGGGAGTGCAAAGATATTTTAAAACTACTTTCGCCTTAGACTCTGTACAGTACATGAGAGACAATCTTGAAAAAACGTTGGATTGTTTTGGAGGGAAGAAGAGTGTGTTACTCAGCCTCCAGAGGAAGTACCATAGTCAGATGGTCTGTGACCTGCTTTTTCTGACACCCACAAAGAAACTCCCCAGATGTTGCTGGGGAACAGCATCCTACCCTCAGGCTGTGGGGGGTGTCTTATCTCGTTTTTCCGATTGAGCTGCATAGGTATAGTTCCATGATAACCTGTCGGAACTGGTCTCTCCATTCCGTAGAAAGTTCCAGTCTTCTACTTCCTAGAGCTGAAATAGTTCATCAGTAAGGAACACTTTCCCCTCCTCCTGACTCAGCTTTGGACTCGTAAATGCTTTAGTGTCGGATACAACACTAGTTACTCTAGGAAAGCAGAGGAGCTGGTTTGGGTCAGAGAGGACAGACCGTGACCCTGGTACTGAAGGATAGTTTGAAGTTTCATCAAGTTGTGAAAGGAAAGTATAGGACCAGGGCACATTGGTGATGGATCCGCTCAGGGAATGAGAGCCTGAAACCCCAGCACAGAAGGTATCTCACAGCTGCACTGGGCTAGGAAGAGCTATTGAAACTGAATGAGGTTGGGGAGGAAGTTCCTGTTAGTTACCGTAAGGAGTCAGGGGAGGAAGGGCTTTTGACCTAGTCCCTAGAGAGCATTTAAGAAAGGACTGTTCTGGGAAGGAAAAGATCCTGAGAGGGTGTGATGGAGCAAGATCAGATGGAGGTCCTGCAAAAAAGCTCCCTAAAGATATATTCTAAATGGTTTCTGTTTGGGGAAGTGTTTGGTGGCCTGAGGGTGAATGGACTAGGTCATGCAAGCGGTTCATTGCAAGTGGATGGGATGAGAGGAAGAAACATGCTGCCCAATTCCAAGGTGGCTTCAGATTTTGATCAAGTCAGAAAAGGAGAGTGCATGTCTGTGGCCCTTGAGTGTACATTCGAGCTGGATTGGTCCATGTGGGAGGCAGGTTTGCCTAGCTTCAAAAGGGTGTGTTCCCCCTAGGCCAATCAGGTTAACCATGGAAGGACTGCAATGAGATCTCAATAGTGGGAGCATTGGAGTGGGATTGTTTAAAAATAAATAAATGAATGAATTAATTTTAAAAAGCAGAATGTTATTAATCCCATCCCCAAAAGGTTTGTCAAAAACAGACTATCATGGATGGAGACAACAGCATTGTCTGGATGTGGAGAACAGGATCATCAGTGGCTCTTGGCCAAGACGGTCAGGGCATACATCCTCAGGCGTAGGGTGTCCCCAAACCAATGATTGTTTGGGGTAAACATCAGGGATGGATCATTCCTTCATTGTCATGTGGCTTCCTGAGAAGCCTCTGGTAGCGGCAGAGACAGGATACTAGAGTAGGTGGACCATTGCTCTGACTGTGTGGCAGTTCTTATGGACACTGAAGACTTAGGTCAGAGAAGACTGTACCTCAGCCATGTTCTCCAGAGAGCCCCGAACAGAACTGGGCTCTGTCAGTGGTGTGGGTTGTTTAAAGCACTGACATTATGGCACAAAGTTTACTAGAGGGCCCAAGACACAGGATCCGGATTGCAGCGCTGAAATGTGTGGTATATTATTCATTCATAGGCGACCATCACATTTTCAGGTAACCCTCCAAATGGCTGAATACCACCCATGACAGAAGTGAGTATCTGCATATTTTCATTTATGGGGTATTCCGTTTTGGTTTTTCAATTGTGTTATTTCAGTATTTGTCATTTCTATATTTCCAGAAATTGCATACACATTGGTCTAATATTGCCAAAGTATCATAAACAAATTAAAATAACTGAAAAAACATGAAGGGGGCCTCAACCCCCCACCCCACAATGGACACCTGAAGAAGCAGATTATAACTATCTGTCTCTGCTCTAACTCTTTTGGTTTGGGCAGGATATATTTGGCATCCCAGGCTTAGTCATCCCCCCACCCTTCCCCCCAATATTCTTTTAGCTCTAGTATTAAAAGTTAAGTTAATTAGTTAGGTAACATTACAGTTGTCTAAGGGACAGGATGGGATAAAAAAAATAAATCAAAATAAAATAAATATGGTCTTGAATGGTGTCATTGTTCATGGTGGCCACAAGGTGGCAGGGTAACCACTAACTCCAGTGTTTACTGATGAACAATTACCTTTTAATAACCAAGGCAATTTACAGTTCACTTTAAAATTCTCATCCACTAAAACAAAGAAACAAAACAACTTCCCATTTCAAACCTTTATTAAAATAAAAAGATTCTAAATTTTTATCAATAACTTGAGTGGGGATTCGGAACTGTTCAGTACTGAAATTTTGAAAAATGGAAAAGACATGGGACACAAAGTAAACCGTAACATGTTAAAATTTGAAAAGGTTGGCAATGTTCCGTTCGGGTACCTTAATGCATAGGACATAAAAACAAGGCAAAGAGAAACAATGGGGCTTAATGGGACAAACAAAGCCACATTGGAACCAAAACAATAGTAATAAAAATAGAAATAAGCAGTCTGTATTTAGTATTAGTAAAATACCAAATACCCCACCCTACCCCAAAAATGGCTCAGGGTGGCTTACAGCAACTAAATCTTTTTAAAGAGTTTTCTCTAATACATATACAATAAATCCCATCCCTCCCCATGTCCACCCCTGATCCTTAACACCCCACCCTCATAAGAAGTTTACAGTGGGGCCAATCCCATGCCCTGTGCATACCACATACAACACATGCATGCACCCCACATGCATATCCATTGAGAGCACATTGTGTGGCATAGAACCAACTGTGGCCAATAACTAAAACCCCCAAATTATTACATCGTATATATAAAATAAGTCCCGCACCTTCCATAGTATAAAATATGTCCCATATGTATTATGACTGATTTACAAGCAGTTTGTTCTGGTGTAGTCCTGGAATGGGACTTTGCGCAGCCTGTGTCTCCAAATAGAGCACGTGTGTGACTTATTTCTATTCAAGAAATTCTCCATGTTATGGTTTGAGCCTTCTGCAGCTTGCTGAACCATTTGTTCACCTTGTGGATGGGTCAACTGTCCAGCTCCAGAGGAGCCACGTGGGAATTAGCACCGTTCCCCATCCACACAAATAGTCCTTCTTTAGCCCTTGCAGGGCACACAGTAATCAACCCCCAAGGGGGTATCAGCAGTAATGCCTAGTGGCAAAGCAATGAGTCCTTGATGGGGCTATCAGCCAAGTCACTTAAAAAGCACCAGTTTACCTGCCTTAGGGCCTAACACCCCAGATTGAGGATTTAACACTCTCCCAGCCTTCATCTCTCCCCTTATAGCTGGGCTCGTTCCACCAGGTTACTGGGCTTCTCCCAATAAGTGGGTCCCCAAACAAGCTATAGTTATCAGAAAGTCTTTCCCCACTAGGATAGGTACAGTCCTTGTTTAAGCCCATAGGCAACAAAGTCCTTGCTCCAGGTCCCAGGGCTCTGGGAATCTCCTGGCCTCTGTACTGGGAACAGTCCTGGACTCTCCTCTGAGCCTCGCAACTCAACAAAGTCCCAGACTCTCTCATGAGCCACTTAAGTAAGACAAGATCCCACCTGGTTCTCCCACAGTGCCTGCATAGACCAAGCTTTCTGAGGCAGGGGGTTTGGAAGCATAAGACTGATCTCTCACAGAGCCTCAGCTGGCTTTTGCCTGGCCAAACTAGGCAGCACTACTTGTAGTCTTTCTCCTCAAACTCTTCTTCTCGAGCGGCAAGCTGCCTGTTTATAAACTCCTCCCTGCTTCTTCCTCGCTCCAGGGATTGGCCAGGCCAATTACAGGCTTCTCCTCAGCCCACTACAGCTGTAGGCTAGTAGCTGTAAGCTAGCTGCAGAAGTGTACAGGCAGCTGCTTTCAATTAAAGTTGTAGCCTCTTGTTTGCAACCTGAGTGGCCAGCTAGCTTCACCTGAGTCTGCTTCAGATTAGCTAGCAGCCTGCTTGCAGCTTTCCTGAAAGTTTAACCCAGCTCTATTGGGGCTGCTTTGGCTCTAAGCAGCTGCCCTGTTATACACCTCATCTCATGAGAGATGTCATTCCTCCACCCCTCTCGCTCTCTCTCTCTCAAACTAGACTGTAATCTCATTGTGACAGAGCAAGACCAGCCTTGAAATTTGTGGGGCCTGTGGTGAAAATAAACTGCGGTCCCCATGGTCCTGCCCCCATAGACATACCCCTCTAGCAATTGGCAGTCTTGTACTTGCTTAGGACTATAAAGACCTTTTTTGGTGAACCTTTAGTGTGACCCAATAGGTCAGTCCTTTTGAGGGGGTGTTTTGTGTGTGTGCGTGCGCGCGTGTGTGTGTGCATATGCGTGTCGAGGGGAGAGTGAGGGGCTGGTTGTGCGTGAAAAATAAAAGAACTTTATTAACATAAAATTAAAAGTCTTTTTCCACCTGCTGCTTCAGGGGGAAGCTTGTCATGGGGTATTTTCAGACGTTACGCGGGCCGTTGGCCCCGTACCGGCACCACCGGCTTCGTTCCCCGCCGGGGTCACCCCGTAACGGCACAACAGACGTGCCGGGGGGATCCCGGCGGGGAAAGTGGGAGGTGCCGGGGCCGCGCGGCGCAACGTGCGGCCGCACGGCCCCGCCCCCTCCACGCACCCCGCCGCCCGCCCTCCGAGGAGATGGGCGGGCGGCGGGGCCAATGCCGGCCGACCGTGCCACGGCCCGGGATCCCACCGGGCCCATCTCTGGGTGACGTCTGAGGTGACGTTTGCCTCCCATGGCTGGTGGCAAAGTTGTTGTCCCAGATCTCTTTGTATCAGGTCCTTTGCCTCAAGTCCTTGGCCCACTGCAAACACTGGGTCATGTCCCAGGTGTGACCCTGTTGTACTATTTAGACCAAGATCTCTTGGAACACCACCTCATTCCTGTAGCACTTCACTAGGACATATTGGATCTTCTGCTCACCCCATAGAGCGATCAAGGCCTTGGTTTCTTCCTTGGTCCAGAGAATGCAGTGTTAGGAAGCAGATCTGTAGGCAGCAAGTGACTGTGACTGAACAGTGGAGGTAGCGGTGTTGGTTGTTGCCTGGTTGTCAGTATTAGACATGGGCCATGTACTGCCAACCAGGACGAGCTGGGAGTACGCATGTTTGAAAATAGTGCAGTGGTCTTTTAAGGCGGATGTTACGTGTGCACCCGTGAGAGCGAGAGAAGGCCCGGAAGTGGTCGCTCCTCGGAACGCTCTAGGCTCTTTGCCCATGACTCTATGCTGCTGGTGGACCTGTCCACACGGAGGCACTGGATGCAACCTAATCGATGGGACATGAACATGTGGGTGAACATTAGCATACGTTTACTTGTGTGGTGGGCTCAGCATTCTCCGGGACCCTGCTGTGACAGAGGGCTGCGTGTCTGGTGGCCATGCGGGGGTGAACACCTAATAAAGAAGGCAAGCGGACATTCATCTGGTGTGTGCTACCATCTTGTTTGTTAACACCCTAAGTCCAAGGCCCGGTGAGCCCGTTTGAACAGCACAGTCTGCAGTACCCGTTCACAAGGGCAGGGCAGGGGTGAGTGTGCCATAAAAGATAGCCTGCGTTTGTGACTACATAGCTGAAAAATGTGACTGTTGAGTCATCAGGTGGCTAGTTTCAAAGCTAATGGAAAGTAACTCTCCCCTCCCTGCTTACCTGCAGCTTGGCATGTATCCCTATGGTGGCTGCCCTTTAGAACAGCAAGGCATGAGGACAGAAGCCAAAGGAAAGGAGGCAGTGGTGGTGCTAGGATCTGTTTATTGGTAGCACTCCTATGTAAATGCAACAAGTATCCTGTAGGCAAGACACTGGATCAGGCATTCAGTGAAAGCAGCCAGTGTACAAGTGTCTCATGCATCGGAGTAACTATAGGGGGTGGGGGGACATGTCCCCTGCAAATTTCCTTTCCCGTGCCATTCAGAGATAGGGGACAGAGCTTACGTAGGTCGGTATCCCCCACACATTTTAGCCCAAGTTACTTCCATGGTCTCATGTCCTGCAGAAGTGAGAAGCAAAGTCCATTAGTCACATATAAAATACAAGGAAGCAGGAACAGATTTCTTTGTTTCTCTTCATCCGTTCATATAAATGGAAGGCTGGTGGCACTGGGGAGGGGGTGTTCCCCACGGATCCCGTAATATTGTTCCCAGACAGCAAGACCACCACCTCTCCCGCTTCTCCGCATTGTTAGCCCCAGGCTGAGTGTTGGAGTGCTCCATTTCCCTGGCTTACCAGCTCTGGGGCTGCACTGCAGGGGTTGGGCAGGCTCAATTTATTTTGCCCAAGGCCGCCTTTAAGAGGCAACATTCTACAATAGATTGATCTGTGACACTGAAAATGAGCAGTCCAAAAGCAAATTCTGTCCTCCCCCTTATTTAAAAAAACATTTGATATTATTAATTAATTATTATTATTATAACCATTTATATAGCGCCAGCGATGTACCTGGTGCTTTACAAAAAACAAGATAGACATGGTCCCTGCCCAAGAGCTTACAATCTAAAGAGAGGGGGAGGGGAGACAGGGAAAGGGGAACAGAGGGAGAGACAAGGGATGTGACATTCATGAGGATGAGAGAACTCAGGTACACATTCTTGGCTTGGTTACAGTAAATTGGGAGTTTGCAGATAACAGGTGGGGGATAATCCTGGGTGGGAATGGTAAACAGGAGTTAGGAAAGACGGAGCGGAAGAGGTGGGTTTTGAGGAGGGACTTGAAGGTGTGGAGGGAGGGGGCAAGGTGGACGAGGGCAGGGCGAGAGCTCTAGGCGTGCGGGGCAGCGAGGGAGAAGAAACGAAGGCGGTTGGGGAAGCGGGGGAGGCGTGGGAGGGTAAGGGAGGGGATGGAAGAGGAGTGGAGTGCTCGGACAGGGGTTCGGAGAGAGATCAGGGCAGAGAGGTGGGGGGAGTGAGGTTGTGAAGGGTATATTCATTCATTCTGTTATAGTTGGTGGAGATGAATGTAAAAAGTAAATTCAAAGCCGATGCAGGAGACAAATCTAGTACAAAATAATTGCGGCAAGCATGTGCAAAGAGACTGGTCACCTACCCGTGGCAGAATAAAAAAGTAAGTTGTTTTGTGGGCATAAATCAGTCTCTTGTGGCATGACTGAAATTTCCATGCCCATTTATTTCAAGGACAGATATTGCTGTGGCAGTGATTGCAAGTCCAGCGCTTTGACTTGTGCTTGGATTAAGATTAGTCTTTGACCAAGATTTTTTAAATGGGTGCTTAAAGCTCCTAAATCCAGAGAGAGACTTCAGTAAGTGGCCTGACTGAACAATTGCAGTCAAAGACCAATTATTTCAGTGCACTGTTGTGATGGTCCAACTGTTTAGTGCTGGTGTTAGCTCTAAGCATTGACATGTGCTTCATTCACTTCAAGGGAGTTGTGGTTGGGGCATGTGCCCGTTAGGACCCAGAAGGATTGGGGTGACCACAGTTGCCAGCTGTGGTCACCCCAATCTCTTGTGTTACACTCAAGATCTCTTGTGTTACAATAACCCAGTCTCATTCAAGGCCCATGGCTCGCCTGGTCCAAGTTCGTGAAGTGATGCTAGGACAAGCCAGTACCCCTAGAATCAGTGGGGATAGCTGAAGTGCTGCAAGTCTTGGACATGAGGCTGAAGCCCAATAATTTGAAAAGGCAAGCATCAGCACAAGTGGCTAGCATCCTGAGTTGCAAAGGATTATAGTCAGTCTCTCCCAGCCTTGTTTTAGACGATTTCTCGGGGTGACCTTGCTGATTGTCCATCAATGATATACATGTTTCTAACCTAGAGACTCAATATGGTGCTAAAAGCCCAACCCAGATCTCTATTTAAGCCACTACAATCTGTTTCGCTTAATTTTTTGATGCTAAAAGTCCTCCTCGAACATCTGCTAGATGTTTCTCAGGGTTGCAAGCTCTCACTGGAAGCACTGAGACTGCCCACTGGCTGAGACAGAAGACAGGAAAGTTTATCAGTTAAATGACCAAATGTCTGCCCTCCCCCCAATACCATGGATGACCAGTTCCATTAATGGAATGTCCAAAAGCAGTAGCATCCCAAGAGCAGGTGGAAACAGTCAAACCCCCTTGGGAAGAAAGACTTCCCCTTGGGAGCTCTGTATGTTTCATTAAGACAAAGTAGCCCTGAGGTCATGCCCATCTTGCATATTGAAGATCAACTTGATATTCCACATCCACAGATCAGAGAAAATATTGCCTGCTGTAAACCTGTACCACCACTAGAAATTTGATGGCATTCCTTGCATTTGAGATCGGCTCATAAAATCCTTTTACATAGGTTGGACCCCTGCAGGGTGAGCAGGTCCCTGTTATGTCCTTCATGGTTATAGATCAAGAGGTAAAAGAGCCACAATTAAATAGGGGATTGTGCCGTTTTAGGATTACAAGGTGGATGTTCTTTTCTCCTCAGATGCTGCCTTTGAGAGGAGAGTCCCATAGTCTGGTTTGCAGTAAGGTGGTGGAGTTCAGGGGACCTTCTTTCTGCCCAAATGGGTTTGACTGTATCCACCTGCCCTTAGGATGCTACTGCTTTTGGACATTCCATCAATGCAACTGGCCATCAGCGGTATTGGAGGAGAAGACCATTTGGTTAGTTAAATGGTAAACTTTCCTATCTTCTGACTCAGCCAGTGGGCAGTCTCTCCTATCCATTTGGTTCCAGTCATAAAAAGCATTGCAGATGCCTCAAATGCCCAGAATTGCAGGGGTCTCTCCCTGGCCATGGCTGAACTTGGTGTGGCTGCAGGCAGACACAAGAGGACCCACCTGCAGCAGTGCCAGCCCTGACTGGGGGCACACAGCAGCTCCAAATGTTGTTAGCACGGAAAAGCTGATTGGCATTTGGAGCTGTCCTCTGTCCCTACAGTGGGAATGGGAGGGAGTGATTTGGGAAGATGTGGCAGCAGCCCCCATGGGACTCCAGACATAACATATCTGGCCATTTTGGAAACCCTCCCCCACGTCGATGTCTCCATCTCATGGGGGGATCTAGAATTCTAAGGGGCTGGTCCTCATGGGGGTCTGGAATTGCAGGCCTCTACTGTACATGCATTCCCAGATATAGGTGATCTTACTGTGCCAGTGGGCAGTATCCTCTTTGCTGATACTTGTCCTAGTGACTCACAGGCTGTGATTACAAGTAGAAATACAGGGTTTGAGAACAGCAGGCCTGTGGGTGTTTCTTTATCAGTCTGGAGTCTTACGTTCCAGCAAAGTAGGAATATCATCAGGTTGGGAGAAGAGCATGGGATTGTTGGCTGTCCGGAGTGAAGTCAGCAAGAGCAGCTCAATCTACGCCCACCCCAGATGGAAACGTGACATGGTCTTGGAGCATCTGCCTGTTTGGCGACAACAGCCCCGGTTTCCAGTGAGTGCTGCAGTGTCAGGGTCATGATGTAACTACAGAACATGGTAGGTAGCACCAGTGCTGGTATTTGGTACAGAGAAGAGTCCCATTGATGTGAATGGTCCACTTGCTGGTGCTACCTGCTCAGAGGATCACGTTGGTAATAGCACTCATGTTGGTGTTTGCTTCTGAACCTCTCTGGCACCTGGCTGAGATTGACTGCTGCCAGCGGTAACTAGCAGGTGCATTGAACAAAGATATAAACTCATCCCCAGGCAGGCCATCCCAGCACTCGAGAACAGAGGTTGGAATTCCTACAGCATGTATTTTACGGTCTGGGTTATTTTCACTCTCGGAACAGGCCTGTTGCATTGTGGATAGTGTTGTCTTACTCTGGCATGTTTCAATTCCACTGCTTGGGCATAATCCTTTGAGGAACCTTGGGGCTCACTGGCAGGTAGGGTGGAGAATAAGGGCAAGGATTTAGGAGGGAGCAGAGGAAGATGCAGGGTGAAAGGCAGTGCCCCCCGGGCTAGGAATCCCTGGCCAATCGGGGTGTGGGTCATTGGCAGTCAATCCAGAGAAGCAGGACCTGGTGGAGTCAGAATTTGGAAGAGGCATCTGAACTCTGTCTTCGCCAGAGCAGCCTGGGGGCAGTGTAGCTGCTGCTGATGCTGCCGGTGCCTGTCAGCTCAAAGGACCAAAAACTTGAGTCCTGACAGCTTGCTGCTTTGGAACTGGAGCTTTATCTGTTATATACTCCAGGGGCAGATTTAAAGGTGTTGGGGGGCAGCTGTCCCCCTGCCATGCCTTTCTAAGACCGGCCCTGCTGCTATCACTGCTGCTGCTCCAGTCCAGGGCATGTTGCTGGTGGCAGAGCCACTCACCTGGAAAGGCAGCAGCAGCAGCAGCAGTGACAGGGATGACCAGAGGGGCCCAGAGCAGCATACCCAGCCCCTTGATGCTGGTGGGTCGGGGCTCTCAGGAACTTCCACCTCATAAGACTCCAGTCACTTGGGGCCTTTCTTTACTCAAAGATGTTTGCCCAAGATAGGAAAGGGTAGTGATCTGTGAGGGATTCAGATAAACTCAGTAGCATAGCCACCAAGAGACTGTCCCCCCCCCCACCCACATATCACTCACAATGGTGTCCCACTGAGGAACAAACCACTGCATATGTCCCCCTCCCCTCAGGATACTAGGGAGGTGGGCAGTGATTAATTTGTAAAAAATAAAAATGAATTGCTAGGACCCAAGCCTGCCCCGAAAGCCATGTTTCCCAGCCCGGAGCTTGTCAGCAGAGCAATGAACCCTTTTTCCAGCCAGCAACCCAGCCACTGGACTAGCCTGCCTCTATACACCTGAATATAAAACAGGAATTCTTGTGATTTAATCTATGACTGGCGCAGGGGATGGATCAGGAAAGTCATTAATTGAAGGCATATATACAATCCAGTTTTTTTGGGGGGGCGCTTTTGGTTCCATCCCTGAAATGGCTAATATTGGCCTTTACCTGGTCTTTCACATTTTGGAAGTTCATGCTCCCACTGGGAATATTTCTGAGGGCTCAGCTACCCCTTGAATATGAGCCCCACCCCCAAATTAAGCCCTGGAGGTGGGATAGGGTGGGGTATGTGGTAACGCTTGTCTCCGTCGGGTAAGGACCTGGCTCTTTGACTGATTGCTCTGTAGGCAAATCAGTATCCGAGTGTCCACCTAAGTCATGTTGGCGTTCTGTGTGGCATCATTAGCTCTCTTGCAGATGTAAAGGCAGGTGGGACAAGGGAAGTCATGTCAAGCTCTTTGCAGGTTCCCCCTGAATAATGAAAGCAAACAGTTTGTATTTCTACCCTGTTAAGAGACTATAACGCCCAGCAATTAGGAGCCCTCTTTGGGCTCCCGCAATGATAGTACAAGGACAGCTTCCCAGGGCTTTGGCTACAACGGGCACACGTATTCAAAGCAATTAAAATATTTGTCATATTATCCAAATTGGTCCTTTCAAATTTGAAATCTGCATCCCTCTGGCCAGCTTTGTGAGTTTTGAGATTTCCATTGGTCACCACCAGGGAGTGCATTTTCCTCAACTGCATCTGCAGACATTAGATCACGACTGCAGCTCTGGGGTGTACTTTGTCTTTTTCCAGAGTGGTGTTGAAATTTCTGTGCGCTGAGATGAGCTCATAAGGCAGGCAAAACCCCCTTCGTGTCTGCCTCAAGATACAATGTTAGTCATGCTGACTGCTAGAGATTCTGACAATTGCTCAAGACTCTTGACTTCCAGCTACCACACTGGAGCAGAGAGTAAAGCACTCAAAGACAGGCCTGAATTCTTCATTCCTTTGCTTTGGTGCAGGGAGGAGAGGATGCAGATAATTGGGGTGGGGTTAGGAATAGGCCTGAAACGAGCAATCACGGGGAGTGCTGTTTCTGTTGGAAACAGGTAATTTGCCTTTACTCGTGCAACAAGGAACTTTACCAACTTTTGATGGCTATTTTTTGCTAGTTCCCATTCAGAAATTGCAATTGTTTGGTGCTCCTGGTAGTTTTCAGTAGCATACTGTCAACAGTGTGCTGCCCTAATGCAAAATGAACTGAGCTGCTAACACTATGGTTTATATGTGGCTACGTGACATAAAATTGATGGGATAATTTCAGAAATTGACGTAAAACTGCCAAAAAAGATGAGAAGTGCTGTAAATTGACAGAATACTGGAAATTGATGGAAACTGATGAAAAATTATGGAAATTGGTAGGTACCTATTTTGACAATAGCAGAAGCATGAAATCAATGAATAGTGAGGAAATACCAACAAACAGCTGCAAGTACTCCCAAAAGGTAGGTATTTCCAGACAGTACAGGAGCACTTGCTTTCGCCTCAGCACTAGTTAGGAATCCTGTGGGTTCCCCATAGTCTGGTATATAAGTTACAACAGTGCTGCGACAACAAAGGTTTAGGAATAGGCTTAAATGAGCAACCACGGGGAGTGCTGTGACAAGAAAGTCCTGGGGTTCTCTCTGCCAGCCAACAATTTCCCTGAAACATCTGCCTTCCTTTTCCTAAAGCTGCCCTCCCACCTCCACGCACCTCAGCACCAGCAATGATAGAGGGGAGTGAGGTAGAACTGTTTCACTAATCCAAATCCTTACATGGGTTTGATCTGAGGTTCCCAAACTGGGGGTCATGACCCTGAGTGGAGGCACAATCTTGATTAATTTGTCCGTTGCTGTCTGGGATCCAGGGATTATATTTAAGGGTGTTAACAAATGGCACAGTAACCTTCCACGAGTCAGTGTTGACATGGTCATTTATTAAGTTGTCGGCGTTTACAAATGTGTGCATTGCTCCACGCACGGCATCTTGTCCTTAGATGTAGGGAATGCTATGCGGGCTAATCCTGACTAACTCTCAAATGTGTGCGGGCCACTTATTAGGGATGCAGCATTTGTGCATGCTGTCCTCCCGGGCCATTGAAACGTGAAAAGCATTCCATGGAGCGGCTGTTCCATGGATGGATGGACGGACTGGGCCACACAACGTCTCGGGGAGGTTTCGCTGCACCTGGGATGGGACGGCCCAGGCCGACAGGGTGAATCAGGTGGGGAGCATAGAACTCAGGAGTGGGGAGGGAGGGATGAGCCAGGCCGGGTGGTGCAACTTCTCCAGAATGGGCCTGGGGAAGTTGCGCTGTGCCCAGGATGGGACAGCTGTCAAACAGCAGTTTATGAACTCTATGATGGGATACAGAGATTTGGGGAGAGGAGGGGTGCACGGCGATGGGGGAAAAAACCCACCATACAAACGGCTGGTTGTTTATTAGGTTCAACATGCTAGGCATGTGGGTGTGGGGAACATGGACACATTTACTCCAGCGTGGTGGTTGTGCTGTTTATTAACAGCCTAAGTCTCAAAATGGGATTATGCAGGCAGAATTTTGGAGGTCATTGGGTTAGACCCCAGGGGCTGTTTCTGCCTGATTTATGGCTCATTTTCATAATGGAAGCAGCCAGAGAGACAGCGGCACTGGAACTTGGAATGGGAGCAAGGACAGAACAAGGTGCTCCTGTTTTTTGCAAGGGAAGGCACCACTATTTTTCAGCAGATGTAGGAAGAGAGAGGAGAGGACATCTGGGTATATGTGGGGGGAGGCAGCTGGTCTTGAAGGGGGACAGGCACCTCCCCCCAATTCCTGTTTTGTTATGCCACTGACTTGAAGGTGGAGAATTCACATTCTAGCATAGGCACTGGCATCAAGTTTAAATCTAACAGTCTAAAGGCTCAGGCCTGCCAAGTTATGGAGTGCCCTCTGCATCAAGTAAAGGCAATGGGAGTTGAGTGTTCAGCCCTATTGCAGGATTGAGTCACAAGGAGACAGGGTTCTAATGATCTAGCGTGCTTGTGCACGGTGGACCTGTATCCTGAGTCTGGTGACATATTCCTTCTATGCTCCCCATTGGTCACTCATGTGCACAACACATTGATTTTGTGCTACCCTGAGCTTTCAGGGAAGGGTGGGATAGAAATGTGAATAAATAAATAAAATCAATCAATAAATGGTTTTGTGAACTAAGTCCCCCCCCCCATCCCCCCCGCCCCCAATTTTCAAATTGCTGCACCGGTGCAAGTCCCATTCTTGGGGCTGGCTGTAAGTCAACATACTGTATGGCACTGTAAACAGCAGCACACGTCTGCAGAAATGTCTCCCTGTTCAGGCCCCACATAATTCCTGTGGCTTTGGGTGTGTAAAGCACTGTTCTGTGGGGGTTTCCTCTCTGTTCCTGTATTTAACCAATGGGTATTTGACTATTTGGCAGTGTTTACATGTTTTTAACCACAGGATGCACTGGCATTAAATTATCCTGCTTTCCATCAGACAGTTTCTAGATGAGTTTGTTACCCCATCAGAGCTAGATTGAGCCAAAGGAATGGAGTAGCAGCAATTCAAGCACTGTTCCTGCCAGCAATAGTTCTGTGGTGGAGCCAAGGGCGCTTTCAGATCTGCAGTAAAATGTACTTATGAGTTCGGGTGGCAGGACACACATGCAAATTAGGCACAGCTTTAATAACATCAGAAAGATGCGCCGTGCATGACTGAAGATTTTTGGTGCACTGACAAATGTGCTGTACCGAGCTAAAAAATCCAGCTAAGTACAGCACATTTGTCAGTGCATTGAAAAGCTTCAATCATGCATGGCCAAGTTCAGTCATGTGCGCCCGAACTCCTGTGTACACTTTACTGCACGTCGGAAAGCGCCCAAAGTTCCTTCAAGATCCAGCTCCATAATAAGGGCACAGTGAGCCTAGTTTTCTCTCACCAGCCTGCTTTTATTTACAGAAACACAACAAACAAAACTACTGCCACTGGGCTGAACAGAGCAGAAAGTAGATCCTTTCCAGGGTATGTGCATCAGCTAACTCTTCCTGCTTGCTGTAGGGAGCTCCAGGCCTGAGCTGCCTTTGGCAAAGTTCCACCACAACATATAGCAACTGGCCTAGCCCAGCCATTCTCCATTAGCAACAAAGGCAACTGTGACAGGAGTGCAAGGCCTTTCAGAAGGGCCAGCCAGATCTGCTAAAGGTTGCTTCTCTACTCCCTCCTTCCCACCCCCACATACTTTGGTAGGGGCTCGCCTGTTCGCTGGACTCTGCTTTGCTGACACTGCTTGAGATCTTGGCCTCCCTGAGGGCCTTTTTAGACAAGCACTGCTTGCCGACGCACCGAAGGAGACGGGATACAAGCGCTGAGTTTTAACGGCCGCACTCTTTATTCAAATCAGAATTACATTAACAAATGGGTGGGGGCAAATTGCCTAGTGCGATGAGGGTCCAGTACTTGAACATTGACATTGTAACAATAAACCAACAAAAACAGGGGTGGTTTCAATGTACCCTCGATTACCACCCCAAGCGTGAACATCATGCATCCTCCTCTCAGCGGCCCCAGCCACAGGCGAGGGGGACCCAAACATTTGATTACGAGTAAGGATAAAGGTGCCTACAGATGGGGGACCATACTTGTCCCTACTGCCATCGCTCGACACCCCTCCCAGGGAGGCGACCCTGCCGTTTACCATACCCTGCTTTACTGCGGGTGGGCCTCCCCATCTCTTAAGGAGATGACTCTTCCTTATGATCACTCTGACCTAATCTAACTTACGGTACTGGACCCCTGCCACTAAGGGTCACTGGGGTACCCGGACGAGCCCGACCCCCACCCCACACCTATAACTTATCCAATACGGAAACCAGTGCCCCTTTTAGGGCCTCCAGGTACAGATCATTACCGTCTGGCAATAGGTGAATGCCGTCTCGCCTACACAGCGCCGGGCACCTGTGCGTCAGAACCCGGGTATCCACTCGGTCGCCACCCAACTGGGTAAGCCATCTACCCACATCTCGATTAATTCTCTTTTGGTCCGGTCGATCTTTCGGGGATGTACCCCGGCACCCCATGACATTTGTTTGACCAAGTCAGTCCATATGAGTCTAGCTGCTGGGAAAAGTTTTTAAATTTCCCATAGATCAAATTTAATGTTCTTGATCAGCTGAACTCCCTTCAGGCGGAGGATGTCATTCTCACCCAGATGTACGACAAGAATGTTGGGTGGGCAGCCCTGAACGGGAACATGCAGGGCTGGCAGTAGTTGGTGCCACCTCATTCCTCCGTGACCCTTCCACTGAATCTGAGCCCGGGCTGACAAGCCCAACTGAGTTCCCCATCTGGTCTTGCTTGCTTCCTTGCCTGCCCAATGCACTAGGCTGTGGCCGACGATCCAGACTAGCCTCCGAAACTGTGGGCGACCACCTGGGGGGGATATAAGAAATTAATCCTAATAGGGGGAAAGGGCGCCCCGGACATAAGTCCGGAATGCCCTTGACCTCCACCGGCCCAGTTCCCGGATAACCTGTTCGGACATCCCATTCTCGGCAGCGAAAGTCGCGGCACCAATGCGGAACGAGTGGGTGCCGTAAATCGAAGATGGTACCCCAAGGTGGGACAACACCGTTCTCAAAACAGCCATGAACTGGTACCTTGTAACCAACCGACCCCCGACATGTCTGAAAAGGGGGCCCAGGGTAACATGCCTTAGGTTGAGGTAAGCTTCAGTTGCCCTTACTGGGCATAGCTCCAGCAAAACGGACCTGTGCAGGGTAACAACTTGCCCCCTCCTCTTCTGATCTGTTTTGGATCACCGAATGGTCAATACCATTCCCGTCAGACTGGTTCAGATGTCATGTAGCTATAATGCCCTACCTGAAGCGTCCCTGGCTCCTTCGGCCACCATCTCGCTCACTCTGAACGCTCCAAAGAAAGCTAATTTAAACAATGAATTGAACAATGATACCTCGTAACAATCAACACAAATTCGTGGGAGGCTCTTACATAAATCCAACAGTAAACGGGGGGTAATGGGGGCTCATTGGTCCGGGGTTCTTCCTGCCTCCCTAGCCCAGCTCTCCAGTAGGCGCTTTGCAAAAATGCCCGTGGGGGGGGGGGATGGCCAGCAAGGTTACTCGCAAAGGCCAAGGTGGACAGCTTCCCAACTATGGTACTTGGGGCTGCCCTGCTGTGTCTCAGATGCTTGGCAAACTGGAGCATCTGAGGTTCCAGGATCAGAAAACCTGGGGGCCAGCCCTGTGCCAACCGGTACTGTTAAAATTCCTGGTACGCCCTGTTGTAGGCAGTCTTGGTGCAAGGTGCAAGGGATCCCAAAATGGTGGCATGGAGCTCTAACACCCAAGGTTCCAGTTTGAAGGTGGCAGCGGTTCCAGATTCGCCTGGGCCCAGGGTGCCAGTGAACGAAAACGCTCCATCTGGAAGCGAGAAAGGACATCAGCTACATCGTTGTCCAGGCCGGGTACGTGCCTGGCCTGAAAGCAGATGTTGAACTTCAGGCAAATCAGCACGAATGGCCTCACCAGCCCCATAACCCGTGGCAACCTGGAAGACTGGGTGTTAATGATGTGAACAACCGCCTGGTTGTCACACCAAAAATGCACCGAGTGATTCGCCAGTTCATTGGGGCACAGATGGACGGCTACTACCCGGCATGCGAAATTAAGGCTCCCAAGGACTGACTAATTGGCGCACGGTGACTTTCGCCACCCTTACATATTCGCAGGCGCGGCTCCCCTTCCAGGGCGTTGGGGGCGCTGACCCCCCAAGCCCCCCACCAGGTGCCGCGCCGCTGCTCATAGAAAAAAAAACCCCAAAAAAACCCCTCCCCACTGCCCGCAGCAGCCTCTGCCTTGCCTTTGCTTCAGAGTGGAGGCTGCTGCAGCACTGTGGTCAATTTCATGTCAGTTTCACTGAAACTGACCACAGCGCTGCAGCAGCCTCCGCTCTGAAGCAAAGGCAAGGCAGAGGCTGCTGCGGCTTGACTTCTGGGATCCGCTCCAGAGGAGTGGGTCCCAGAAGGCTCAAAAATCAGCCACCCAAAGCGTTTTCCTATGGAAAACGCGATTTGGGCAGCTGAACTCCTCCGTCCACAGCACGTATGGGACGTGCTGTGGAGGGAGGGGCTACAGCCTTCCATTGCGCTCAATGGGCGCAATGGCAGATCTCGCCAGGGCGGTCGCGCTGACAGCCCTGGCGAGATAGCTTGGCAGGGGACAGAGGTAGGGGGAGCAGTGCGCATGCGTGCTTCCTCCCTGCCTCATGTCCCCCGAGAGAGAGACTCCCACGCGCTGCTGCTCCCGCTGCCTGCCATGAGCAGGTAAGTGACCCTTCCCTAATCCCTCCCCCACCCTGTACCTGACCTCCCCACCCCCAGGGGGGGATGGGTGTGGAGGGGGG
>QEPC01010462.1:77214-91412 GCA_003113815.1 Sphenodon punctatus
CCTGTGCTTGGGGTTTATACGTTATTCATTTTAAGCTTGAAGTGCATTTTAGACTACTGTGTTTTCTTCCATCTTCTGATGTTCACCCTGGGAACTCCTTGCTGCTGGGTTGTGCCCTGGCTCCGCCCACCGTTTCACTGGCTCCGCCCACTGTTTCCCTGGCTCCGCCCACCGGGTCGCCGGCCTTACTGCCCCTCCAAACTAAAAAGCCACCAGCTGCCCCTGCATATTCGTCAACCTTGGCCTGGAGGGAGATTAACTTATCCCGGGGAAGACGAGACACAGCCAGCTCTGTGTCCAGCTCGATGCCAGGGTAGGTCAGTCTGGTAGTCCTTTTGTTTTCTCAGGTGCCAGGGGGATGCCCAATTCCTCTGCCACGGCGTGGAAGGTCTGCATCAAGTCTGAGCAGTCCTCCGTGCCAGCTTGGCTGATGAATAGGAAATCATCGAGATATTTAGTGATTCCCTCGCTACCGGATCTCTGCTTGACGATCCACTCGACTAGGGTGCTGAACTGCTCAAACACCAAGCAGGAGATTGAGCACCCCATCGGCATGGCCTTGTCAAAATAATACATGCCGTCAAAATGGAAACCAAGCAGAGAGAAACTCTCGGGCTGAACTGGGAGCAGATGAAAAGCGAACTTGATGTCACACTTTCCCAGGGTAGCGCCCGGGCTGAAGGACCTAACTAGGGACACAGCCGAGTCAAATGACGCATACTTGGCTGAGGCAAGTTCCTTGGGGATAGCGTCGTTGACTGAGCTACCTCGGGGGGTGAGGTAGATGGTGGATTAGCCGGAACTCCCCGGGGGCCTTCTTGGGTACCACGCCTAAAGGAAAAGTGACCATGTCAGGAAAAGGGGGGGTTGGGAATGGGCCGGCGACTCTACCCTCAGCTCGCTTTTTCTGGATTTTTCCCCTGACTACCCCGTCCATCCCTACCACTGACTTAAGGTTTGGAGCCACCTGATGGTGTGGAACTTCAAAGGCTGGTATACGAAAACCCTGCCGGAAACCTGTCACAACATACGCCACCTCTGCCCGATTCGGGTGACACTGAAGGGCTCGCTCGAGCTGGGTGGGCCTAATTGGTGTTGGGGCTTTTGCCTGCAAGTCCCGAGCTACCACCACCGGGGGCGCCTTTCCCGGTGCCTCCAGGGAAAGGTTTCCCTTTTGAGGCGGGTTTTTCCCATGGGCATGCTGAGTTCGCGTGGTGGCCAGAACACGTAGAGCACGTGTGTCGGAATTTGCATGTTGCCTGGGAACATCTTCCGAAGCGGCCGAACTTCCAACATTGACTGGTGGATGACGACACCCCTTTTTGACCTTTGTCACAAAAGGGCTCCGTGGCGGATGAGGCCCCCCCCTTGCCAATAAATGGCCACTGTTGGATACGGGTACGTTTCCCATCCCGCTCATACAGTTGAGCCAGAGATCGTGGGCGTGCAAATCCCACCTTAAGCCTGGGGTATATGCGGCCCGATGGTGGAACGCCTTGTCGTACCGCAGCCAGGCCCCTGCTGGGCTGGCTTCGTAGGCCCGCCGCATGATGTCAGCGTACTTCAGCAAGTCTGCTGCCCGTGCAGGGTAGGCTTGTATCATGACCCCCATATAAATGGAAAAGGCTGCGGTCCAATTTGACCAATTACGGTCCGCCTTGGGGCGTTTGAAACGTTCTTTTTCTTTCTTGTCCTGCTGCTCAGTGGGATCCATTATAGGATCACTAAACAGGAGGACAAACAAGTCCAGATATTCCCCCCTCCAAATTCGCTCCTTGGTGGCCGGGAGTAGGTGACCTCCAATTGGGTCAGACACCGCGGAGTAGCCACCACCCTCAGGCGGGTGCTGTTGCGAGATGGCAGTCATGGGGTGGTTCCACCCCTGCCCCACCTTGGTGAATGAGGGGGGGGACCATGGGGGTCCAGACCCGAAGTGCCTTCCGCGCAATGGACGAGGGAGATGCCGAAGCCATTGGCGAGGGCGATATCCCTACGGGGGCTGGGGGTGACGGGGGTTTATGGGTACCCACGTCCCACCCCACCATACCAACTGGGTCGGTCTACTGGCCATGCCTTGGCCCTGGTGGGAGTTCAGTGCTGCACCCTCTACCGTGGTGCCCCCTAAGGCCGGCTCCTGTTGGGACTGCAGCATCGCCCAACCCCCACCTGTGTTATACCCACCCGTGAAGGCCTCCACCTCACCTGGGTGGTTGATTGGCAGAACTGGGGGTATAACATGCCGGGTCAGGGGTGCCGGCGCCTGCTGGACTACCGTTGCCTGGGCGCGCTGTTGAGTCAACACCTGGAGGGCCCTCTCCATCCGGTCGAGCCGCTGGCGGCAGCCATGTGCCACTTGCTACAGACCCCTGTCCTGGCCCAGACTCGCGCTCCACGTGGGGAGCCCCTGGTGTGGGTGGTGTGAGGGGTAAGGGAAGCTTGGAAGGAGGGGGAGCCCACGGACCTGCTGCTCTACACGGGGTTTCCTTACTTTGGGACTCCTGTGGATTAGGGGGGCTCGCAGTTCTGCGATAAAAAGGTCCCCTCAGGTTGTAAGGTGGCCCTAGGTGTTCCTGCAGGAACGAGGCCTGATCATCACAGGGGAGGAGATCGAGCAGAGAATGGGAGCAGGCCCCTAATACACTCCACAGGGAGACAAGGTCTCCGCCCACGTACTCTAGAACCCTCAACCCCACCCTTATAGTTCCGGGGAGAGGGTGCCAGGGGGATGAAAGTGAGGGAAGGGGGAAGAACCACAGGGAGAACACCACGGGGTTTTAGCCAGCACCAACTGCAAGGGGTTTGCATGTGGGGGATACCAGGGAATAAGCTACTGTGCACACCAACAATGACAACCCTTTTGAGACACACTCACTCACTCACCTTTCAGTCACCGTTCACCCAAACACTCACACAGATGATACTTTCTACTTGAACCAAGCTTAAGCCTTATTCAGTCGCATGGGGCCAGTTCACAGCAATGCTGATTGCCGGCCCCGAGGACTGAGCGGGGAACGCTAAAATACCCCTAGCTCCGCCCTTGCTGCGCCCGCAGATGTGCAGAGTGGCGCAACGCTGGTGCTGGCCCCACCCCTTCTCCTGTTTGGGGAAGCCCGCCCTCGGGGGCGTGTCCTGCCTCCGGTGCTGGGTTGCTTGGTGTGCTCCCCGTGCAGAGAGGGGAGCCCTCTAACCCGACCTCATCCTGTCTTGGGGGCGCGGGGAACATGGAGGTCGGTGGGGCGGTTTTCTTTGGGGGTGACTCAAAAGTTGCGGGGTTACTCCGCCTTCTTTGCCCCCAGCCTCTCTGCCCTCCCAGTTTTCCCCGGGAGCCCCATAGAGCCCTGACAGGTGGAGCATCAAGAGGAGGTGGCCCGGGAGGGCCGCGCCCAGGCCTGACGCCTCTATGCATTCGAGCCCCTCCAGCTCCTCCAGCCTCCTCGATGTAGCGGGCAGGGGGGTTCACTGGGCGCCCGCCCCTTCGCAGGGAGGGCTCTGCCTCCAGAGGAGTGTCCATTTGTAGAGGACCCAGGGGGGCTGCCGGGGGGCACGGTTGCAGAGCTCGCCCATGGTCCCAACTGCTGGAGCAGGATCTCGCAGGCCACCATCCGGTCCCCTAGGGGAATTTCTCCGCCCTGTGCTGCAGACCCCTCAAATGCTGGGTCTATCCTGGCCCCTAAGGGGATTTCCCCCCTTCTTTCGGGGGGTCCTTCCCAGAGCGGTAGGATGGGGGCCAAGCCCTCCAGCTCCTCACGGGGCCCTCTCTCACCTGCCACCCCGTCGACGGGGGTCGGCTGGGCGGCCTTGCGTCGCCGCTTCTGGGCCGCCGCAGCTGAGCTTTTCTTGTTTTTTCCCATGGTTGGGGAGGTCCCTTCCTGCAGTGGGGAACAAACACTGCCACAGCTCTGTCCATGCTGGGGCTTCGCGTCACCCACTGCTGTTTTGTTGCAGCTCTGGCTCGAAGTGAAGCCGGAGCTGAGGATTCCCCTATAAGTGAACCCCGTCTTCCGCGCAGGGCTCACATGACTCGGCTCAACCTATCACTACCAGCCGGGGTCGCCTACCAACCCCGGACGGGTCTCTTATGAGAGTGCGCCGTACAGTTTTTCCTGCGTCCGGGGCCGTTGCAGCCCCAGTGGCGGGAAAACAATTTTCAGCCATCCCGCTCCTTGCTACATGGGCGTGGCAAGGGGCCTACCGCCCGCCACCCCCATACCGGGGGGGGGGGCGAACGGAGGCAATTTTCCTGGACTACAGAATCCGGGAGAAACAAGCTTGCACCAGTGGGGTGGGACATTCCCCACCACCCCAATTCCGGAAGTCAGCTGGCACCATTGAAAACAGCGCACTCATGCGTGGACGGAGATCCAGAATTATGAAACCTTGATATCAGCGTTTCATAAGTCAGGATCTCCGTCCATGCGAGATTGCACTGTTTTCAATGGTGCTGGCTGACTTCCAAAATAAGGGGGAACATCTAACACTCCCCCCCCCCCCCCCCGGCACTTGTTTGTTTCTTCTGGACTCTGCAGTCTGGGAGAAACAGCGCTCATCTAAAAACGCCCTGAGACCACTCCATTCTGCTCCCTCCCCACCTCTTTGGAGTGGTTTCCCCCATTGATGGTCAGTGTGATTCTGGTGTGATACAAAATGCAGCTGATCCCCACAAATCAGGCAGTCCATATCCCAGAAATTGCAGCCACCTTGAAATTTTCTTGTGCAGAGTTGGGCAAGGGGCTCAATGGAGTGGAAGAAAATCGATTGCTGGGGTTGCCATTGCAGCAGGAGTAATGGGGCCAAATTTCATGATTGGGACTGCCCCTTTCCTGTAAACTCAGGAGAGAATGTGGCCTCTACAGCTAGGGTTGCCAGATCAAAATTTAAAAAACAAGGGACACTACAGAGCTGAGGGACACCAACATATGTTCCATGGAGCTGTGGTGTTTAGAGTAAGGGACAGTTGTTGTGCAAATAAGGTGTGTCTTATAGCTGTAGGGTTCTGAAATAAGAGATGCTCCCTTCAAATAAGGACACCTGGCAACCCCATACCATCCAACATACCTTTTTGTCCAGTAAAGTAACAAACTTTGTTGTCTGTCTTGTACCATCTTCCCAGCAGTGTAATGTTTGTATCAGATTCAGCAGACAAAGGGGGTCATCAGTACCTATTAATGCAGAAGAAAGCGCTGCCACTCCCTGTCTAGGTTAACAACCCTGGCTGCTGTTATTCATTGCTAGGGGGTAGAGATGGGGTGGGAGTAGAACCTAAGCACTGCTATCAAAGAAGCAAGGAAGAGAACACTTAGGCAGGAGGGAGTTGTCAGTCTCTCTTGGGATTGAGACAGAAAGGGACTGTTCCTGCTTCCATCTGTGATCCTCTAAGCGTCTTTAAAACTAAAACTTAGAGCCAAAGGCAATTAATCTATTTGAGAATGTTGATACTTTAATAGGCTGAGTTGTACCTTGACCCATCAGTCCTGCACATACAAACATATGTGTTCACAGAGCCTCTTCGCAAAACATCCTTTTTTCCCCAGCTCATCCCCAAAGTTAGTTAGCAGGGTGTTAAAATTTTTCATAAACTCATGCAAATTGATGTCAATTAAGGGTGACATGAAGTACATCTACTTTCCCCGGTCAAACTGTTGGAGAGTATGCAACCCTACCTACATCTCCTGTCCTTTCCATCCCCCGACCCCGCTACTGTTTTTACACCCGTAATCCAAGCCTTTTCTATGAAAGCATGGTTCCCTCCCAAAACAGATCCTTTCTAGCTCAGTTGGGAGATTGGATTTTCTATTTTAAAAAACCTGGTCTTTTTCCATTTCGTCACTGCCTAGCAAGGCACAGTATCTAACTTGTGTTTTTAAATTCCTTAGGTGTTGTCTACCCCACAGCATTAAGCCTTTGCAGTAGGCTGGCCAGCCCAGTCCACACAAAGTACAGTTAAGCCAGGAGCACAGACCTGGGCAAACATTATTCATCTTTGTTTTGGCTAAACATTAGCCGAGGCAGTGCTGAGAACGCTTTGTCCGATTGACTCTTGCTGCTGTGTGGTGCTCAGCACTGCTATTCTGACTGCTCAGTAGGGGGTTCATTCTGACTGCAGACAAGATCAAATTTAAAAGCATTTTCAAGATTCCTCAGGCGGCTTAATGGGATCTTTATCCAGGGCCGTAGGAAGGGGTCAAGATCAGGGAGGACTCCTGGGAAGATGTGACCCATGACTGATGCAGTCTTATGCTGCCCTCATCCACAGTACCCCACTGCTCCCCGGGAAATTTTCCCAGTCACTATTTCCGTGGTGGCTGCGCTACCAAACCTAAACTTGAAGGATTAATTTCCTCTCAGGAAACTGAGGTGGCAGAGGAACCCCTCCTTGTCATGTGTATCTGTAAAAAAAAAAAAAAAAAAAAGGGGGGAGATTTCTTTAGCCATTAATCTATGTTTTATAATAGTACAACGTTGCTACTCTCTTAATTTGTAAAGCCAAAAAATAAAAAATGGAGTAGGGTTCTGCTTTCTGCTATGGTCTTGGTGCACTGCTAGAAACCCCAAAGCTGTTCCCAAATAGGCATTGAAAGGAGGACACCCAAGTCCATCAGAAGAAGCTCTTGTGGTGGTTTCCCTATTGTGTATGCTTCTGCAGGCAGTGGAGAAGGAAGGGGTATAGGCAGGGACCCGTACTCACTGTGTTTTGGTGGCAATGCCGTCAGGGGGAAGTGAAAATGCCTCCTCTGGGTATAGAGGAGGAGGAGGCGATGCTGTGAATCAGAAGTGGGCAAAGTTTCCTAATCCCAAGAGGCACATCCATTTACCACAATGGAGTCAAATAGCCACATGTGATGTGAGAGCCACAGTGTGCCCACTCCTGTCCTAGGCCGTTTTTAGACAAGCAGGTTGCCGTCGCGCGACGACAGTGGTTAGGAATCATATGCATGGGAGGCGGCAGCACATGATTTGCTGACCACGAATTAAATACTCCGATCGTGAGGTATTTAATTCGCGGTCGGCAAATCATGTGCTACTGCCTCCCATACGCATGATCCCCGACCGCTGTCACGTGTAAATCCGTGTCGCGGAATTGTGAAACATCGTGCGAGCGGGTCGCGCAACGGCAACCCGCTCGTCTAAAAGCGGCCCTTGATGCTTTGCGTTCTGCCAGGTACTGAAGTTCCTGAAGAAGCCTAAATAGGGATGATCCGAAGGGTCCTTGATTCTCCCTAGGCTGCATATCCTGCCACCTATGCACATTTGTAAAGAACACTTATGAAAAATACATGTTGCAGGTTCTGCGTGCTAATACAGGCCCTGCAACATATAATTTCCATAAGTGTTCCTTATAAATTTGCATAGGTGGCAGCAACCCTACTCTACACATTTCTCTACACAAACGTACTATCAGTTGTTGCACTTAAAGCCCCATACATAAAGACTTAGTGTTTTCATATTATACAGTATTAAGGATGTTACTTTGCATTATTGTTTAAATTAAACTGATGAAATAAAGGAGTAAAAGTATGGTTACTGTTGCCTCCTGCTGCTGCTGCCCCTCTGGGGTGGGTCAGCCACATATATGCTCACTGAGCAGTGGCCAGGGAAAGTGCAGGATTGTATTGGGGGTGGAAAAATCAGAAATAAAGGAGATAAAGATTAAGAGCCCATTTCTATATATTATATACTGGGCTGACCATGGTCAGCCTTAGGCTATGGCAGTGCCAGTTGCCCTGCAGGAAGCGCTGCTGTAGGGGACCTGGGAGGCCTGGCCCCCATTGTTGCTGCTGCTCCAGGAAGGGCCCCACAAGACCTACTGCCACCACCACTCCTGAAGTTCCCGCCCCCCGGACTGGCGGCACTGGTGGTGGAAGTAGAAGCAGACTTTCCTGGGACCATTCTGAAGCAGTAGCTGAACTGGTGGTGAGCCTCTAGCCCCCCCCCGCCTCCCCCGAGCAGTGGCACCCGGCCTCTCTTAAGCCCCTCTGGAGCAGAACAGCAGTGGGGCTCTTAGGGCTATGTTTCTGTCTGAAGATCTCAGATGGAGGCTTCCAGTGGGTCTCACCACTTACTCCCCTAAACTTTCCCTCCCACCTCAGTGACCATGGGCAAAGCCTAGGGCCCCACCCCCTTCCTGCTTCTGACAGTCTCTAGCTGGACTCCCAAACTACTGCTTCCTTCTAGATCCAAGAACTGCCATAGAGCTGGCTGCAGCCAGGGCCTTGTGGTGTTCACTGTATTTTCCCCATTGCCACTAATGGGGAAAACACAGTGAATATGGGTCCCTGGCTGCAAGGGGCGACTGAATGTGTGTTGACACCATTGTATTGCCACATGTTTCCCCATGTTTAATATGTTGCAGTACTTAGTCACAATGGCTGCCTTTCCATGTCCAGGGGCTAATCGGGGTCCTGCCTGTCCCTTATGCCAGAAGCTCTCCTTGAAGAAGCACTCCCATGGAATTATGGGAGTTGTAGTCCTTTTAGGCGAGTGGTCGGGTCGGCCCCAAATCCTCTGCTCTGTGCTGCCGCTAAGCAGCTCATTCTTCATTGCTCACCCCCTGGGTGCTTTGGGAGAACACGAAGACAGTGTGCTGCAAAGAATGAGCTGTTTGGCAGTGGTGCTGAGTGGAGGATTCAGGGCACACGGAGGAATTGGGGCAGACAGACCAGAAATGGCTGTGAACACACCTCCCGATGTCTTTAGACACAGCGTTAGCTCTGTGGAGAGGGAAAACACTCAACTGCCGCACCCGGCACATCTGTACAACCAACGAGGCGTTAATGGGAGGGTAAGGGAGAGGCAGACCAGTTGCCAAAAATAGTGACGGTGCTTAGACACAACGCGCAGTCACACGACAAACATCTTAAACACCCAATCCTTGTTGTATCTAAAGACACCCACTGTCTCCCCCTATGCTACCCGCAACCTTCTCTTGGCACTTGTGGAGCCCAAACTCAAAAGCCCTTAAATCTGACCACCCAGCGCCACTGGAGTATGAAACCCTTCCTTCTATGCCTGCTAGAAAGACAGTCCTTTCCTGTGTTTGTTCCTAGCTTTTCTATTCACAGCTGGAAACCACCCCCTCTCCACCTTCAGACACAGAGTCTCTGGACTCAAGGGTTCAGACTTAAAGCAGGAGTGGGAAGCATTTTTCCTTCTGCAAGCTACTTCTGAATTTAGTAAATGTCTCTGAGCTGGATAAGAAATTGGCTAAGGGAATCGTACTCAGGACAGAGGAAGGGAGCAGAAAGAGAAGGCTCAGGGAGAAAGGAGCAGAGATGAGGGTGCAGAGAAAGGGCCTTTTCACACAAAAAGCCAGGGGGAAAGTAATCTAATCTGGCTACTTCTACGCAGGAATAAATTACCTGCATAGAAGGGTAATGCAAACTCCTTTTGTGTGTCTGCTCCTATATGAAAACATGGAGTTTAAGGTAATTTACCCCTAGGTAGAAATAGCCAGATGCCTGAGTAAACTGCTCAGAGGTAATTTACCCAGGGGTAAGTATTCCATGTGATTGTATCCCTCTCCCCTGTAACTAGGCTAAGCATGTGTACCTGTGACTTCTCAGCTTCATGAATGTATCCCTGTTTCTCCCTATGTTCCCCTCTCCCTTGACTTCTTTCAATTGTCCATCCTATATTGCAAACCCCCTGGGGTAGGGACCTGTCTCTAATTTATAATTGTTCAGTGCCAGGCACATTGCTGGCAATACATAAATAACAGCAACATACCCCGAGAGGGGGAAAGGTTGAGAAGCACTTTCAGGGGAAGGGTGGGGTGCATGTGAGGATAGGGACAAGCTCTGTGGGCCAGAACCATGAATTCCAGATCCATAGACAGGGACCATGTCACAGAAGGCCACAGGCCAAATTTGACACATGGGCCGGGGATCTAGCTGCCCAGCACCCTCCTGCCAACCCCAGCTGGGCACAGGCCTGGTGAAAGGGGAGAATGGGGCTACAATTGCACTGGACCCTCCCCCAAAACTACAATAATTTATCTTCTGAAGTAAAGCTTGGCATATCCCACATGACTGGGAGAGGATGTAGCTAGTTTCTGTGTGATAAAAATATAGGTCTCTCCAGAAATTGGCTGGTTTGGGGAACCTCTGGCCAGTGGGCTAAATATGACATATGGCTGTTTTTTATTTGCTCTGGTCCATGGATCCAGTCCCTCCTCCGAAGCAATGAAAGAATGAGCTCAGAGGGAAGGGAACAGAGAAGAGGGAACACAGTCAAGGATAGGGGATAGAGTCATGGCATATGGACTGGGGGGACCCCAGTTCAAGTCTTGCCTTACTCAGAAAGTCACTGGGTAACCTTGGGCCAGTCACAATATTCTGTCAGCCTAACCTACCTCACAGGGTTGTTTTGAGGATTAAAAGCTGTGTTATATGTAGAGCACTCTGAGTGCCTTGGCTGGGGGTTGCTATATAAAAATAAAGATTATTATTTATTATTATTATCCCTCATACATTTTCTTGAAAAAAATGACATTAATTGTGTCTTGGGGTGTTTTTTCCTATCCCCATCCTTGGCATTGACATTTCTGGAATGTGTAAACTAACATGAAATGTGATGGGGTAGTTTTTTAACCCCCGGTGAAAAAACTGGGGTTCAACAAATACCTCATGGCAATATGTATTGGGGTAGTTTTTTGCCACAGGGTTTTTTGTTCACAAAAAACAAACAAACAAACAAACCAATTAATGGTAACCAAATTTCCTTTGAGTATATTGTGTACCTGGGCCCAGGTGACAATGTCCTAAAAGGACAAAGTTGGAGAGCCACTAACTTGCAAGTTTTTGAGAGAAATGTGCACCCAGGGTAGGAGAATCCCCCAGAAAATGTATAAGGGTTATAAATGATCTGGACCTTCCTCCTCCTTTCCCCATCCTGAGCATACTCCTTAAGCATCCCCAGCTCTAAACCAGCCCATGGAGCTTTTATTAATGTTCAAAGGGGCCTGTGGGGTGGGGGAGATTCCCCACCCTGCACCTCGTGATAGCAAGGTGTGAGGGTAGGAAACAGGGGCAAAGCTCAAGGCTTCTGATTTCTCTCAGTGGACCTGGCTGGGTCCTCAGGTGTACGCGAGTCCCAGCTGCCGAAGCAGAGTGGAATGCGGGTAGTAGCAGTAAACACACAGCCACACCCTGAATAATGAACTTCTGGAACAGGGCTTGGCTTGAAATGGGGAGGGAGAGATCAGAGACGGAGAAAGACGTGAAGTGAATAAGACAGGCTCGACACCTCCTCATGAAAAAAGAAAAAAATGACCATGCCCTATGAGGCTTCCACTCCTCCCTCCTGAAGGCCTGGATTGATAAACAAGCCACCGCAACAGCAGCTACCCCAGCCCACAGCTGTGTAAAATGCCCAGCGAAGCTGTATGTTTTGAAGAGTTGCACAGCTGTCAGGCCCCAGGGCAGAAGGAACTGGAACAGCAGCAGTGTTTGTGTGTAGTAGGCTGCGTCCGGGAGCCTATTGGATCTTGAAAGGTGGGAGGTAAGAGTTTCTCCACCTCTCTTTTATTTGATGCTAAGTAGGAGGAGTTTATTGCGTTGCTTTTCTTTCCTTTCCAGTGAGGGAGAAGAGATTTCTCGACTATTCCTGCTTCAGCCTTCCCACCCCATGACCCTGGAACAAATCCCTAATCCCATGGCATTTTTGTTTTTCAAACAAATTCATCTTCCCTTTCCTAATTTAATTGCATCTCCAAAGGGTCAAAAAATCACAAGTAAAATCCTTTTGCTTTCAAAATCACCGAGACTGACTCACAAATTATGAGACTGAAAACAAGACTACATCAATTGTGGGTTCTTTTTATGGGCCTTCGGCTTCTGAACATTTAGGGTTATGCTGTAGACATCCTTTCAGGCTTTTTCCTCAACCACAAGGGCCAAAACATCCCTTGCTTCTTTATAAAAAAGGAAAGCTGAAATCCTTATGATGTCAGGAGGCTTTCTATTTTTGGCTTTAAGAAATTCCTAGCAGGGTACTGTAAGCAGGCTAGCCCATGCCTGTTTGTTTGTTTTTAAAGAAGTATTATTATCTGGATCCTTTCCAGTTCTAACATCCGAAGTATGGATCCTCGCCCTTGCCCTGAGCACAAAAAGAGCATGCTAAGAAGGTGGGCAGGAGAGATGAGGGCATAAGGCAGGGGTTTAATCCACAGACTAGATTCAAGATCAAGACCTTCTCCTTTCTCCCTCTCTGAGTGTGCCCCCTCAATGCCGCCTTTCCAGCACAATCCGTGAGGCTTGTACTAACTTCCAAAGTGGCCTTTTGGGGAGGGGGAAGATCATCCACCCTTGGAGGAGGCAATGTGGAAGGGGCACATTGAGAGCAAAGAGGATGAGATGGGGAGGGGTGCAGGGTGTGAAATCCCAGATCTCCTCTGCTAGAAGGGGTTGTACTGTGAGCTTTTTGCTGACTGGTGGAATCTGACATCGCACTCTCTACAACTGTGAGCAATGTGGAGGTGAGAAATAATTGGGGGGGGGGGGCAGGGAGAGTTGAATCTGAGAAGATCTCGGGAGATTTTAAAGTCAAAAGTGCCATGATCGCTCGCTTGCTTCTTAACTAATTGCCTCTGCCCCTTCCCCCCCCCCCACGGGAGTCGGGGGTGCGAGGCCCTTTGCTGCGCCCACCTGAGGAGGGGGCAGGACGGCCTGGAATGGTGATTCCTGCCTCGGGAGTCCAAGACGGGCCCCGAGGCGGGAGAACAAGCAGCATGCCGGGAACTGGGAGAGCAGCCTGGGTTGCTAGGCAGCCCAGGACAGGGCCGGCCCAAGGGTTTGAGGAGCCATGTGCCAAGCCTTGCTGCGGGGCCCCAAAGGCTTGCCGGTCTGGTGGCAGCTTTGCCACCGCCGGGTTGGCAGAACCTTATGGCTGGCAGAGCTCTAGGGAGGGGCTTGTCCATTGTAGGCGGAGCCTCCAAAAATCCAGCAACAAAGCGTTTTCAGCGTTAAGATGTGATGGACAGAACATTAGTTTACACTGGGAACTCCTTGCTGCTGAGTAAAACCCTGCCACTTGGAGACTGAGAGAACCCTTCTAATAGCATCTCATCCAGTAAGTGGATGGGACTCCAGTAGGACAACTCGCTCTCCATCAGTGGTAGTGCCATAGCAAGATAAAAAAATCCTGTTCACGTATTTAAAACACACAAAACGTCTGGGCCACATCAAAATAGCTGCATGTTATTAACAATTCTTGATCACACAAGCATGTTCATATTTAGTAAAAATAACATGTGAGGAGCCACTCGAAGAAGAACAGAAGGTTGCTACCTTGTAAATAAGGTTCTTTGAGATGGCCCGAACATTCTCACAAATACCCACCCTTCCAGCCTCGCATAGAATGTTTTCCTTCTATTTCTAGAAAGGGTTGGAAGGAACTGTCTTTCTGAAAGGGAGTGCACTTTTTATACTACAGGAGCTTGAGACCATCATGTGGCTATTATTTGAATAGGGTGAGCATGCACAACCCAGTTGTGAGAATATTAGGTGCCATCTCGAAAAACCTTCTTTACAAGGCTACAACCTTCTGCTCGGCACCTGGAGAGGAGCTGTTTGTAAACAAACAGCTTTACCCCCAGTCCGATCGCTGCTGCTGCTGCAGCATGAGCCCGGCAGCGGAGGCGGTGGAGGGGAGGAGGGGGCATGTGTCAGCCGGCAGGGGGGACCCAGGACAGGTGGGTGGGGAAACCAAGCCAGGACAGGTGGCCACGGGGGCTTTGCCACCAATGGGGGTGGGGATTTAAACTGGGGGGTCCGACTCCATCGCCGAGGTGCGGGGCTCCTCCCTCGGAGACTGCTGCCTCGGGCCGGCCCTGGCCCAGGCTGTGCTCCTATTGAACAATGTAGGCACATGACCTCACCCAACAGCCGGGTGCAGTTAGGCAGCCCTAGCCATTCGGGTCTAGGAGCTGCAGAAGAATGGCACCCACCTCACCAGGGGCGGCTGGTGGGTTTTGAGGTTGGAGGGGCAGTAAGGCCGGCGGGCTACGGTGGGCGGAGCCAGGGCAACGGTAGGCAGAGCCAGGGCAACGGTAGGCAGCATAACCCAGCAGCAAGGAGTTCCAAGGGTTATTACATTACTTAATCCAGCAATTTCAGTTAGGTTAGGCAGGTTATAATCACCTCCTCTGCCAGGTTTAAAAGCAGGCAGATAACCTTAAACCTCACTTACAAGCAGTTTTAGCA
>QEPC01010462.1:94020-114190 GCA_003113815.1 Sphenodon punctatus
GGGGGGGTGATTTTAATCCCCCGCCCATTTATTTATTCATTATTGTTTTCTAGCCCTGTTTTATTGATGTTTTTTATATTTATATTTTAAGTAATTTTAATTGTTTTTATTACTGTTGTCAGCCGCCCCGAGCTGCATTGCAGGAGGGGGCGGGATACAAATTTATAAAATAAAATAAATAAATAAATATTAATTTGGCCCCATAGAAACCACAGATTGAAAACCAGAAATCAAACCACTTCCCACCAGTCCAGAAATTAAAGGATTAGAAAGAACAAACACAGTTTGAAATCACACACTGACTGAGCTTTTAAAGAAAGCCCCCCCAAAACACAAGCACCCACCCAAGCACCCCAGTCCACTAGTTCAGGAGGAGGAGGAGGAGAATGGACACATGCATCATTCTAAAAATAACCATGCATGCATCATGCATGCAACACTGCTCCCCCCCAAAAAAAAAGATATTGAAAACCACAAATCAAATCTCAGATCCTTTTACCAGCAGATTTTGAAGGATTTTCAACGAAACACAGTTTGAAATCACACACTGACTGAGCTTTTAAAGAAAGCCCCCCCCCCAAACCCCACAGGCACCCGCCCCTGTAAATCACCCCAGTCCAGTCCTTCCTTTTATATTTTATTTAATTTTTATAATTTTATTTCAAAAAATCTTTGATTTAAAAAAGCCAGCTTTTTAAAATCAAAGATTATTTGAAATAAAAAGTAAATAAAAATGTAAAAAGGAGGGATCAGCATGGGGACGCTGACTTACCAGAAACAGCCAGTGAATCCTAATTGCCCTTGCCACTGTTGCCAGCAACTGAAGATCCTGTCTGAGACCCCACAGACTAGTGCCAAGCAGTCACAGGCTGAGGGCAGGCTCCAATCCCTCCCCACTTTTTTCTGTGGCCAGAGTTTGGCCAGGGCAATTAGAGTGGAGCCCAATTTTGGTGGGGGTTTTTTGCTGGAGGATTCCTAAAGGAATCCTCAAGCGCCTCTCCTGCCTGCCCAACTGAGCATGTGCGAGATAGAAAGAAAAAGGGCTCCAGGTCCCTCGCCCTCTAGCCTCGCACATGCTCACTGTTGCCGCAGCAGCCTCAGCCTGCCCTGCTTGCTCAATTACGCCGCTTCGCTCTCCCTCCCCCTGTGACCACACGTGTAGTCGGTGTAGACTCTACTCACTGCGGCTGCGTGAGCTCAGCTGAGCACGCTGTCGCTGGGAGGTGGTGGGAGCTCCTCCCCCAGTCCCCCTGCCTGGCCCGCCCACAGCTGAAGCAAGCGCCGCCGAGACTGGACGGAGCGACGCATCATCACCAACCTGCCTGATCCCGCGACTGCGCATGCCCAGCCCAGCAATGCTACAGTGTCCACTGTCCAGGCTTCCCCAATCCTGATCGCTGATCAGGCTGATTGGGGAAGCCGGGACGCTGTAGCATTGCTGGGCTGGGCATGCGCAGTCGCGGGATCAGGTGCAGCACTAGCGCCGCCGCCAGGAATTCCCCAGCACCGCCGCGCCGATCCGATCGGAGAAAATGATCGGAGAAAAGATAAGCACCGCACTTAACACCCCCCGTCCCCCCCCCTCAAAAGTCAGAGGGGCCGGGCCAGGGGGGATTTTATTTATTTATTTATTTATTTTCAAAACACTTCAGGCCAAGCAGCAGCCCAGCTAGGGCTTTGGGGGGGGGGGGGGGGCACTGCCCCACAGCCCTGAACTAGCAGCCGCCACTGCACCCCACCCTCCCCTTTTGCACTGTGGGTCATTACCGGCCGCCACTTTGGGGCCAGGAAGGAATTTTCCGATTAACCCAATCAGGCTTGAACATGGGGTTTTCGTTTTTCGCCTTCCTTACAGTGCATGATATTCGGCTAATTGTTATCCCTTAGTATTGGGGTGTTGTTGTGCTCGTTTATCATTGTCGCACTCTGGCAGGGGTCCAGTACTGGTTAGAGTAGTTAGGGGGGTTATAATTAAGAGTAATCTCCTTAAGAGACAGGGAGGCCCACCTGCCGGAAAGCAGGGGATGGCTAGCAGCTGGGCAGCCTCCCTGGGAGGGGTGTTGTGCGATGGCAGTAGGGGCAAGTATGGTCCCCCGTCGGCAGGCATCTTTATCCTTACTCACATTGAAGGAGTGGACCCCCTCACAGACAGATGGGGCCGCTTGAGGGGGAGATGTGTGATCATCTGAGGGGTGGCAATCGACGGTACATCGAAGCCACCCCTGTTTAACGTTGGGTTACTGTTCATGGTTAAGGTTAAGTACTGGACCCGCATCACACTAGGCGATTTACCCCCACCTAATTTCTGATTGTAATCTGGTTAGTAAAGAGTGCGGCCATTTAAATCCAGCACTGTGTCCTGTCTCCTTCAGTGGGTTGGCAATTGGTGGCTGTAACACTTGACAGCTGATCGATATGAAAGAGTCTGCTTTCACACAAGATGATGTTTTATGCAAATTTAATAGTACCACATAAGTTTCATGCTTGTGTGAATGCGCTTTTCTGCGTCCTTCATGCAAGCGCGAGTAAATGTAATCACGGATGTCAAGGTGGGGGAAATCCTACTTTTTCAGTGATGGGAGTTAATCTACCACAAAATTTAGAATGTGGGAATGCAGGGCGCTTTTAGACATGCTGCTGTGTGTGCGGATATAAATAATCCGCTTTTAGAAAAGTCATGGGGGTGACATTTAGATGCATCACCACCACTGCAAATCGTGGCTTGCACATTGTTTGGAAACTGCATTGGTAAAACCCTGATATCGAGGTTTTACTAATGTGGTTTAAAAACAATGCGCAAGCCGTGGTTTGCAAGGGTGGCAGTGCGTCTAATGCCACCTGCATGACTTTTCTAAAAGCGGATTATTTAAATCTGCGTGCACAGCAGCACATCTAAAAACGTGTGCAGTGTTTGTGATGGGTACTACAATGAGGTGACATCTGGAACATGGGAATACTTGCATTATGATATTTCTGGATTTGGGCATCACTTAAAGTTTACGTGAGAACACTTGGGTGAAATTTGAAATGTGAGGTGTGCAGTGTTTTCCCCCCCCCGGAATTGGTGACAACGCATGTTCACAGCAGTCACAGAAGATACCTCCCATGAGAATGGGTACCGACCGTCTCCTCTTGCAATTGGTGACATCACAAACATTCACGGAATACCGTACATGATGAAAATAAAGCAATGTGAGAAAGCGGCTTTAGTCTTATGGGCAGGAAGCCGTGTTCACTGCATTTTCCCCATTGCTGATAAAGGGGGAAAGGCAATAAACACAGGTCCCTGCTTTTGGGTTTGTTTTGGGATGGGCCTGGAAGGTTTGGCATGACGAGGCATTGGCATGTGCCTACAGAGCTTAATTACAGGCTTTGGTGTGGCTCTGTAGTACCCAGCAAGTTAAGTGTATGTGGCAGCAGGTAGCAGCAGTTTAAGGAAGAGGGAGGGGAGAAAGCAGCTTGTCTTTATCTTTCATTGGGAAGGGAGGGAGAAAAGAGGGCACATTGAAAACAACACATCCCAAGGCTGAAGAAGGCAAGGAAGAGAGGGACTTTCACCTACCTCAAGGGTGAATGCAAGGGTCTGGGTTCTTCTGATCCCCTTTTCATGCAGGCAACCCTGCTGAACCCAGCAGGCTTCCCCTGCTGCTACGAATGAGGTCAGATCCTGTCCCATTGTTCTGTGCCTTGAGTCATGCTGCATCCTTGTGACTGCTGTGGTGTAAGAGGCTGTAGGGGCAGTGACTGCAGGCAAATTCCCACACCTCCTCCATCCTAAGACCCTTGGTGTGCTGCAACGTTCTAGAAGCCAGGCTGCTGTGTGTCCCCAGCAGCCGGTGCAGGATTGTTCCCAACATGATGTCCAGTCTAGGATTTTTTGTGTGTGATTTTAAATTGCATTGAAGTATGTTGCTGTGGCTGAAAAGGCAAGCACTCCAATATTAGCAAATGCCAGAGCTACGAGTGCCCATGCAGCCCCCTTGCGTGTGTACTTCATGACACAGGCTCCAACCCTCAGAGCACTCTGCCGGTGCAAATCCTGTTCACTCCAAGGAGGCCTATGCTGGCACAACATTTTGAGGACCAAGCCACAGTCTTTAATGATCTGATCATGAACTCGATTTTCCCCGGAGCTCCTGTCTCATTCAGCTCACGGGATAGGCAGTGCCAGGCAATGAGATGTTTATAGCAGGAGTGGGCAGCATATACATTTTAATAATAAATAAATAAATGTGGCAGCTGTTCGGGCTGATTTATTTTCTGATCATCATCCAGACCCTGCATTTCCTACAGTATTATTAATCGTCTCTGGGGATTTTCTGTATTGCCCTTTGTAAATTAAACCAGCCATGAGCTGCAAACCACTTACCAGGAGTAGTCCCATTGAAGCCCTGTGAACTTTATTTGGGGCTACTCTGGAGTAAGTGGTTTGTGGGACACAGCCATACAATTTATAAGTGGTTCAGTGTCTAGCATAAAATGGCTGTCTCCGGAGTGTGAACTGCTGTTCACCTGCCTCCCTCCTTGCTAAGTCATATCTAATTTGTGGTTTATCCTCATGCAGTCTCACTGTTTCCCAGCTCTCACCATCCCATTGATTACATGCCTTTCTGATTATCTGTTCCCCAAACACATCTGTAACCCACAGGAGGGCTGGGTTATAAATCCCAAGCTGTCTCCTTCCAGATGGGATGCAGCTTTTGTGAATGCATCTGCTACTCGCCTGTGCTAAAAGTCTCAGGTCTTTGTAGCTCAGGCAGTAGAGACTCCTGTATTCTGTCCAGGAACCTGTGTTGGGTGCATTTTCCCCATTGGTGGCAATGGGGTCCCTGACTGATATCCAGAGGTCCCAGGTTCAACCTTTCAGTGCACCAGCCAGCAGCCAGGCTATCGCACATCAGCTTGCATCCCAACAAGGGGTTAATGAGAGTACAATTTCTATCCAAGCTATTTCTCGATTAAAACCTTTGTGTGTGGTTTTTTTTTCTCATTTGCAGGATGTCGCCCTGATGGAGTCTGAAGACAGCCGTGGGAGAGGCCCCGTTACCCCAGCCCCAAACAAACTCAGCAAAGGAGACTCTGAACCTACCCCAGCCATGATGGAACACCATGCCCTTGCTGAGCCTCTCACCATGAGCAGCACTTCTGAGGAGGAAGAAGAAGAGGAGATCTCCATTCTTCAGGTTCTTGCAAGCCTTTTCTTTACCGAGGATGCAGAAGAGACATGGGGTAGATCCTCCCATCCTGTGGAAGTAGCAATGCCAGCAGAACTGAAAGAAGGGAAGAGGGATCCAGGGCACCAGAGAGGACTCTGGGAGAAGGAGAGTGATTACAAAACACAGGAGACACACTTGGAGGAGGAGAGACAGGTTCTCTCTCTGAGCTTCCCTCAGGGACAGCTAGCAGCTGCTGATACTGAAAGCAGCCTGCATCCCTCCCTCCCCACTGCAGCTCCATTGATGCAGGTGCCAGCCCCTCCCGGCGAGGTTTCACTGGCGCAGGCACCACCCCTTCCTCTTGGGTTTCCTCAGGCTGTGACCCCTCATGGCACAGCGCCTCAGATGCAGTATGAGGAAACGCTGAAGTCGTCGGACGCCGTTCCTGTTCTGCGAGAATCAGCTCCTGACCATTTCCTGACATGTCATCAAGTTTCAGGATACCAGAACAAGGCTGAGTCTTCACAATATGGGGCTGACGAGGAGACTTCACCAGTGCTGGAGACAGCAGGTGGGACAGATATGGGCTCCTTGCTGGAGACAGAAACAGCAGGGGAGACCTCTCCTGAGATAGGGGGAGCTGACAAGATGGAGCCCAAGCCTTCTACGAACCATGCTGAAAAGATGAGAGGACTACAAGGACAGAGGGAGGAGGTAGATTCTTTGGCTGTACATCATCCACCTTTCACCCCTTCTGAAGTCAATAGAGGACAATCACAACTGGCAGGAGCCACACTAAATGGAATAGTGGCCCTAGCATCCTGTGAAGCAGGGAACAATGCATCAGAGGTGGGATACGAAAGAGAGGCGGCTCTTGGACAAAGCTCACCTGGTTTAATGATCTCCTATCTCCAGGAGGAGGGAGGAGGAGGAGGAGGAGATGATGGAGGAGCAGAAATCAGGACTGTCTGTCTGAAAAAGAAATTCCCAGCAAGGGATGCTGACAACAATCAAGAACAGGGAGATGTGGGAGAGGAATCTGAATTGGAGGAAGGCATGCTGTCAGAATCAGATGAGAGGGAGACAGAGTTTTCACAGAGGAAAGATCTGGAATGGAACAAATTGGAGAAAGAAATTGACCCAGAGCTGGAATGGGAGAGGGAAGATCAGAGGGAAGAGGAGCAGGATGAGCAGAAGCAAAAACCAAAGAGGGATGATCCAGAGAAAGAGGAAGTGACTCCACCATCAGCATCTGCTTTGGAGACACCTTGTCACTCCAAACATAACAGGGGCCTCTGTGATGTGGGCGAGAGTGTTTCTTTGGCTGAGGGAATGGAGTTGGCCTCTCATCGTCCCAAGGACTCATTCTTCACAGATCAGCCTGTTTGGGAGACTGGCAACCCTGAGCTGCTCTGCACGCTCTCAGAAACCTGTGTTAGAAATGCTAGGGGGAAAGCTCAGCCGCAGGCCAGAACAATACCTGAGGACCTGGACCCAGAGAAACCCAGAATGCAGGTTGCCACTTGCCACAGCTCTGTGCTCAGGCAAGACAATGGGATTTCTGACCCTACCAGCTGCATTTCCATCATTGGCCAAGCTGCTCAGGGTGACAGAAGAGGTTCAAGTGATCAAGAGGATAGCTGTGGTGATGGAAGGACAGACTATAGTCTTGATGATGGAGGAACTCCATCATTGGACAGAGATGCACCAGCAGCTCCTGATGTAGAGAGTTTACATGTTCCAAGGCCAATGGACTCCGCTTTGTGTAATAACTGCCTCACACCAGCCTCAGAAGAGCTCAAGACAGCAGCAGGTCCCTCTCAGGAGCATGCTGCGGAGGGAGTGAATGGAAAACATTTAGGATGTTCTGACCTGAATGAAATATCATCCAACCAGACCCTTCCTCCTCCTCCTCATCAGCAGGATGCAGAGCTTGAAGGAGAAGGCTCAGTGCCCAGAAATATGGTAGATGCCCAGAATCCCCATCAGTTGGTTGCCTCTGGGAACAGCCTTCATGATGAGCCCGATACTCAGCCTTCCATCTCCAAGGTCCTCCAAAGTCCCTCTCAGGTGGAGCATTTCCCCGAGTTGGATGGAGAGGATGTTGAATTCTCCCATGACACTTTGGCTTCAATGCAGCTGGAGAAAACCCAGACACCAGACAGGCTTCCCAAGGCCCTGAATTATGTAGAGGAAGTCCAGTGGCACCCAAGGCCCCCGACAAGGAGCTTTGTGTTCCCAGGAAAGGAAATGGGAGCAGACATGATTCAAGCAGCACAGCAACCACTGTTAGTGGATCAGCCACAGCACAGCTTACACCTGGAAGGGGGTAGGACAGGAAGGGACCTTGACACAGAGAGATCTGCATCCCCCAGGGCCCAGATCGCGATGGCCTCTGACATGGACCAGCTCATCCAGCCTCCTGACCAAGAGCCTTGCTCTGTGCAGCTCACCCAGCCTCACTCTGATCAGTTCATCCAGCCTCCAGTCCATGCCTCACCCAGCCTCACTCAGCCTTCAACCTCTGAGCCTTTTTCTGACCACCTCACCCAACCTCTTGCCCCAGAGTCTCGCTCTGACCAGCTCAACCAGCCTCCGGACCTAGGGTCTCGCTCTGACCAGCTCAACCAGCCTCCGGACCCAGGGTCTCGCTCTGACCAACTCACCCAGCCTCCGGACCCAGGGTCTCGCTCTGACCAACTCACCCAGCCTCCGGACCCAGAGTCTTGTTCTGACCAACTCACCCAGCCTCCGGACCTAGGGTCTCGCTCTGACCAGCTCACCCAGCCTCCGGACCCAGAGTTTCTCTCTGACCAACTCACCCAGCCTCCGGACCCAGAGTCTTGCTCTGACCAGCTCACCCAGCCTCCGGACCCAGAGTCTCGCTCTGACCAAGTCATGCAAACTCTGGACTCAGAGTCTCTCTCTGACCAGCTCACGCAACCTTCAGCCCCTGAGCCTCTCTCTAGGCAGTTCACCCAGACTGTGGACATAGAGCCTCATTCTGATCAGCTCATTCAGCCTCTGGCCCATGAACATCTCTCTGACCAGCTCACCCAGCCTCTTGCCCCAGAGTCTCTCTCTGATCAGCTGACCCAACCTCTGGGCCTAGAGCCTTGTTCTGAACATTTTACCGAGATTGGGGCTCCCAAACCTTGTTCCGACCTGCTTACCCAGCTGTTGGCCCCAGAGCCTCTCTCTGACCAGCTCACACAGCCTATGAACATAGAGCCTCTCTCTGACCAGCTCATCGAACCTCCAGACCCATATTCTCTCTCTGATCAACTCCCCCAGCCTCTGGACCCAGAGTCTCCTTCTGAGCAGCTCTCCCAGCCACTGGCCCTAGAGCCTTGCACAGATCAGGTCGCCTATGCTCGGGTTCCCAAGTCTCACTCTTTTTGGCCTTCAGCCACTGAACCGGACTCTTACCAGGTCACCCAGTCTCTGGCTTCCAAGCCTGACTCCAGCCAGTGTTTAGCTCCTGAGCCTCACTCCTATCAGCCTCAGGCCCCTGATCCTGACTCCACCCGGCATGTGCCCCCAGAGCCTCATTCCTATCAGCGCTACCAGCCTCAGGCCCCTGAGCATCACTCCTACCCTGGGGCAGATACCAACCTTCCCAGCGAGTCCCCAGCCGGCATCTCTAACCCTGACTTCAGCCAGCTTGTCCAGCCTCCACCCTCTGCACCTGCCACTGACCTTGCCCGGATTTCAGCTCCTGAGCTCGATTCCAACTGGTGTGACCATCTTTCAGCCCTTGCACTTGAACCCAAGCAGCCCCTGTCCCTGGTGTCTGATGCCAACCATTTCAGCCAGCTACCACCCTTTGTGTGCAGTCCTATCCCACGTGGCCAAGCTCCAGCCCCTGCACCGGATGCTGATCTCTTTGCTCCACATCAAGCTCCCGAATCTGGCTCCAGGCATCCTCTAATCACTTTGCCTGATGCCAATCACCTTGTCCAGCCTCTGGTTTCTGCACCCAAATCCCATCCACACAGAAACTGCCTGCCAGATCCTAGCCAGCAACTCTCTCCTGAACCTAAAGCCAAGTCTCTCTCCCAGACTCTGGAGGACGCTATGCCTGACACTGACAGCCATGCCAAGGCTTGTGCCTCTGGCCCTCAGGTAGGCCATGGAGTGGAGACACTCCCCCTGATCCAGATAGCCAAGTATGAAATGATGAGGGCTCAGCAGGCTCTCAAAGACTCAAGTATACAGGATGTGAAGGATTCCAGTGACTCAGGAGTCAGTCTGTTGGCCAACCATTCAGATTTCCCCCTGTTGAGCAATAATGCATCAGTGGACTACTCTGACAGCAGTCAAGAAGTGACAGGTCAGGCTATGGATACCCATGCTGGAAAATCCCCATATGATCAAGCCCCCCAGCCTTCACTGAAGGGCTGGAGAAGGTCCCTGGACTCACAGAGCATAGAGTCTATGCAGCCACCTCTTGTACTAGCTTTCACCAATCCAGTTCACTTCCTCCAGTTCAGCCCTCCATCGCCACCCACCTCCAGAACCCTGTGTCGGCAGCCAGCTGTCTCTGAAGAGTCCCAGTGGGACCATCACCAGATGGGCACCACAAGGGCAGATATGAGGAACACACCAGCCCCTCCAGTGATGCAAAAAACAGCAGAGGGCACTCAGAGGTGCAGGAAGGGCATGGAAGAGCAGACAGGAGGACTGTTTCACCCTGCTGTCCAGCTGAAGGAGGCTGCTCAGGTGGTCAGGCATGCCCCCTTGGAGAAATCATCTAGTTGGCCAGATAAGATCATCAGGTTGGACACCAAGGAGCTGGAGGCCAATCCCAAGAGTCAGGAGAATGTATTCAAACGCCGGGCGAAAAGCAGAGACTGGCACCGGCACGGTGTGAAGCAAAGACTGACACCATCAACATCATCTGACAGCTCGCATGGTGAGTCCCTGTGCTGCTCAGCATGTCCAAGATAAGGAATCCCAACCCAAATAGGAGTAAGGAATTGACAGCAATAGCCAAAGCTAAGCAACAGTGCCCACTCTTGGGATTACCCATGCCCAGCTCTGCAAGTGCCCCACAATCCTACCTGCAGATCCCCCTGCTGTTTCAGCCCCGAGCTCCCCACACAGCTCTGTCAGTGTCCCTCTGTCCTGTCAGGTACCCCCCCTATCCAGCCCCGAGCTCCCCACACAGCTCTGCCAGTGCCGCTCTGTCCTGCCATGTACCCCCCTTGATCCAGCCCTGAGCTCCCCACACAGCTCTGCCAGTGCCGCTCTGTCCTGCCATGTACCCCCCTTGATCCAGCCCTGAGCTCCCCACACAGCTCTGCCAGTGCCGCTCTGTCCTGCCATGTACCCCCCTTGATCCAGCCCTGAGCTCCCCACACAGCTCTGCCAGTGCCGCTCTGTCCTGCCATGTACCCCCCTTGATCCAGCCCTGAGCTCCCCACACAGCTCTGCCAGTGCCGCTCTGTCCTGCCATGTACCCCCCTTGATCCAGCCCTGAGCTCCCCACACAGCTCTGCCAGTGCCGCTCTGTCCTGCCATGTACCCCCCTTGATCCAGCCCTGAGCTCCCCACACAGCTCTGCCAGTGCCGCTCTGTCCTGCCATGTACCCCCCTTGATCCAGCCCTGAGCTCCCCACACAGCTCTGCCAGTGCCGCTCTGTCCTGCCATGTACCCCCCTTGATCCAGCCCTGAGCTCCCCACACAGCTCTGCCAGTGCCCCTCTGTCCTGCCATGTACCCCCCTTGATCCAGCCCTTAGCTCCCCACACAGCTCTGCCAGTGCCGCTCTGTCCTGCCAGGAACTCCCCGCCCCAGTTCCATCCCTAAGCTCCCCAGACAGCTTTACCAATGCCCCTAATTTCTAGACTATAGCACCTCCTGCTATAGTTGTCAAATCAGAAAATGGACTTTTCCATGTGCATCAAATTTTTGCAAACATTTGATATTATCTGTATTCAAGAGACGTGGATGGGGACAGCAGATGTTTTCTTACTATAGGGTTTTCGGTGCTGGAATAAGCCCACTCAATTTGTTAAGAAGAAAGGGCGACTAGTGGGAGGTTTCGTTACTTTTGTGTCATTAAAACTAAATGTAATTTGTTCCCCTATAATGAATGAATCTAATAATATCTTAATCCTGCAATGTGATTTTCAGGTTGGGGGCCCGTTTTTACAGATAATTAATGTTTATTTGCCCCCTTACGGTACCAAATATGCAAAAGATAAAATTGGGAGATTTTGGAATCCCATATTCAGGCCCAATCTCATTTTCATCCTGAAGAGCAGTTATGCTTGTTAGGGGATTTCAATGCGCGTATAGGGGACAGCGTGTTAGAGGTTCTAAGGGTAATGGCGCTTTCTGGGCTGGACACTATTGCTCCTAATTAGAACTCTGGGAGACGATCCCAGGATAGTAAAATTAATATTAGGGGCCACAGGCTTTATAAGTTGATCCTAGACAATAATTTGAAAATCTTAAATGGCAATTGTCAAGGAGATGAATCTGGGCATTTTACCTATGTCAACCATAAGGGAGGGGGTGTTATAGGTTATGTATAGATCTCACCCCAAATCTCTAATCGTATTAGTAGATTTCAAATAGATCCACAGGTGGACAGTGATCATTTTCCTCTTTGGTTTCAGTTGGAAGAGTTGAAGAAGATTAAGTTACAGGATGAGTTTATTGAGGATGGGTCCTTAGAAATTAGGGGAAGGAGTAGGGTTAAATGGATTAACTCCCTCCGAAGAAGGATAGAGAGTGTTTTGGCCACAGAGGAATGTTCGCTGACCCGTGTAAATCTGCTTGAGGCAGATAATCTGGAATCTCTTTTTGCCTACTGGGAGCTTTTAATTAAAGAACTATACCCTCTCCCCTTGAGGGAAAATGGTAGGATTAAACTCAGTAGGGTTTCAAAATATGGATGGTTCAATTTAGAGTGCAAGAAGAGTAGGCAATTTTTATGGCAGCTTGCCAGAGGACGGAAGTCTGAAAACAATAATAAGGGTCCACTATAATATGAGCATCAGTGGACTTATAAGTTGATGCTTAGGAAGAAAAAATTACTTTATATTAAGGAGCAATGGTCATAGCTATTGCTAGCATCTGAGATACAGGATAGTAGGCGGTTTGGGGAATTAGTGTACAGGGCCTTCCCTAAGGATGTTTTGTTCAGGGAACCTAAAGTTACAGCATCTGTTTGGGAGAAATACTTTCAGCAACTGTTTAAAAATTCCTTACCTTCTGGAGGGATGGCTGAAAGGGAAGTGGTGGGGGATTTACCTATGTGGGAACCAGTAACATCGCATGGTTTATAAAGGGTATTTTCAGACGTTACGAGATCACAGTCAATCACAGTGAACCATGGTCAATCCCGTGGCGGGGCCAAAGCACCCTGAACATCTGTTCGGTGGCCGCCAGATGTTCACCACAGTCAATACCCACATGAGGTCAAAATCAACCACGTTTCTGGAGCTCCGGCCCAGACCATGTCCGAAAGCGTGATCAAAGAGATTCCCACCGGGAAACAAAAAAAAGTAATGTCTGGATGGCAATCACCGGCCGGAATCAAACAAAATGATTCCCAGCTGCGGTCAAAGCATGCAACATTGCTGCCAGGCAACCAGCAGCAACACAGGCCGCGGAGGGAGATTTAAAGGGCACACAGCAGCAGGGGGACGTGGCGGGATGGAACGAGGCGGAAGGGAGAGGAGAGTGGAGGGCGAGAGAGCAAGAGAGGAGGAGGTGGAAGTGCAGGCAGAGGAGGTGGTCATGCTGCACATGCAGGAGGTGGAGGGACAGCAGCAGCAGCCGGGACAGGCCACCCTGGGGACATCGACCGGGCCAGTGGGGAGGCATCCCGGAAACGGGTAAGGGGAACGAAGGGGGAGGGGACCCGGCAGCACAGGGGCACCAAGGGGGCCCGGGGGACCGGCTGACCGGCCGGCAGGTGGTGGGGAAGGGGGCGGGACGTGGAATCGGGGTACAACAGCAACCAAACACACACACCCCCGTGTGTGTTCCGCAGACACAGAAACAGACCCGGGTGCCCGAGTGCCCGTTGGAAACCGGCCCTGACCAAGCAGAGGAGGAGAAGCAGGAGGAGGAGGAGGAACCGGAGTGGAGAAGGGGGAGAAGGCCGTACCACCAAGGGGGGCAGTGGGGGCTCTGGGAGACCCGGGACTTCATCCCCATCTGGGGGACCCTGGAGCATCAGCTGGAGCTCGCGCTCAATCACAGAAATGAGCATGTGTTCTGGGAGATAGTGGGGGAAATGGAGGTGGCGGGGCATCACCGGACCGTCGCACAGTGCTGCTCCAAGGCCAAAGAACTGAAGAGGGGGTACAAGGCAATACAAGACAACAACCAGTGGTCCGGACACGGAGCCCGGACCGCCCCCTTCTATGATGCCCTGGACCGCATTCTCCATACGAAGGGATCAATAGTCGCCCCACGCCGCGTGGGGAGCGCTGTGGTCCAGGGCAGGGAACGGGCCGAGGTACCCCCTCCCTTCACTGCACCACAAGAAGGCACCCTCTCCAGGCCCCCAGGAGGAACACCCCGGGACCTCAGAGAGCAGCAGGCCCCCCCGGACAGCAGCCCGGAGAGCCCCCACCCCCTGGCTGGACAGCTGGATTCTGAGGCCGGCACCTTCATCACCCTCAGCCAGTGGTCGCAGGGGGAGCACAGCAACATGGAGGGACCGGCCTCGGAGGGATCGGAGACAGACATCAAGGGTAAGCAAGCAGATGGAATGCGGGGACAGACCTGGGGCGAGGGGGGGTTGGGGATGGCCCAGCCAGGAGGTGGCCCCACCCAGCCTCGACACCCCAGAACACGGCACCGGAGCCGGGAGGGCCGCCCAGGCACGCCGACAGCCCCCCACAAACCACCCCCGCATACCCCCACAGGGCATGGAATGCCCTGGCACCACAGGCAGGTGGGTGAGGAGGCCGGCGCACAGCAGCCCAGGCAGCAGCCGGAGGACCAAGGTGAGGCACACAGGCAGGGTGTGGGGGGCCCCCGGGGAGGCCGGGAGGAGGACCCGGGACACGCGTGGTGGGATGGGGCGCCCGGGAGGGCCGGAACGACCGGGGGGGAGTCGGTACCGGGCGCCAAGGGGAGGGCGGATACCCAAGGGCCCCCCCTGGCCCGGGGGCAGGTGCCTGGGTCTGCAAACGACTAACCGCTGTGTACCCTACAGGGCAGCCAGAGGGGCCACAGCAACCCGGGCCCAGGCCCCCAGCCCAGCGGATGAGGGAGCACCGGGCACGGGTACAGCACCAGTGGGAGGACCGGGCAGAGGACATCGCCCGGACCTTCACGGAGCAGGGGGAGCAGATGATTGCGACTGTGGACCGCATGGAGGTGGCCATAGAGTGATCCCTGCAACAGGCGGAGGCCAGGGACCAGAGGCTTCAAGCAGAGGTGCGCCTGGAGCAGCCCTAGGAGCACAGCAGGCAGGTTGAGGCATTTGGGTGGCTAGAACAGGCCATTGCAGGGATGGTGTGGGAGCATTCGGCCAAGATGGATAGGTCCCATGACATTGGGACCTCCCTTCTCCTGCACGCAGGCACTATGTGTGCCTATATGATGGCAGCCGCCCCACCGGGCACCCTGCCTGCCCAGGGCCCCATGCCGGGCCCCTCGGCGCCCCCACCGGCTCACCACCCGCCCCAGCCACTTCCATGCCAGCAGGGGCCCCGCATTCGCCTCCCGGTCCCTATAGGCCTCCGGGGGGAGCAGTCACTCAGGGGGGCCCCTCGGGTCCCAGGTCCTCCAGACACCGAGGCCTCGCAGGACACCATTGGGAACATGGATAGCGGGGGGTGGGGAGGGGAGCTCCCAGAGCTCCGTGGCACCCACAGGGCGTTCAAGGGGGTGCCCCCAGAAACATGGGGGATGGGGGGACGAGGGGGAAGGCGGTCTGACAGGGGGAGCACCATGCACTGGGGGGGGCTGGGGGGCCGGCGAGGTGGAGGTGGTGGGGGCACTTGTCTGCGGGTGATACAATAAATGCACGAAGCACACTACCGCCTCCTGTGGTCTGTTCATGGGCCCAGAGGTGGGAGGTTGGTCCGCGCCAGTATTAGGGCTGGACCTCCCCCGGGGGTGGGCCGGGCGGTGGGCGCCCTCCCGGCTCGGCCTCCCGGCTGATGTGCCTGGCTAGGGTGGCATGGATGCGCTTGGTGTAACGGTACTCCCTCGGGTTGTCCGTGTTCACGTACAGAGGCACGGGGCCGGGAGGGCGGGTAGGCATGGGGTATTCGAGGGCAGCCCCATCGGTCTCGCACACGTTGTGCAGCACACAGCATGAACCAATCACCAGGGCCGAGGTCTCCACTGTGTAGTCCAGCCAGCTGGCGAGGCTCCTCCAGCACTGCTTGAGGGCCCCGAACGCCCACTCGACCACGGTCCGGCTGGAACACAGGCGGGAATTGTAGAGTGCCTCCACTGGGTTCCGGGTGACCGGGTACACCTTCATCAGCCACCGGGTGAGGGTGTAGGCCGGGTCCCCCAGGATACAGGGGGGCATCAGCACCCCCTCGATCCGGGCCATCCCCATGTCTGCAAAGTCCCTGCGGTACATCCGGGCATAGAAGGGGGAGATGGTAATGATCTGGGCATCGTGACTGTGGCCAGAGTTGCCCGTGAAGATGTCAGTGAACTGCCCCTGGTGGTCCACGACTGCCTGCAGCTACAGGGAGTGGTACCCGTGCCTGTTGACATACTCGGCAGGCCTCCCTCGCGGAGGGGTGGAGGATCTCAATGTGGGTGCTGTCCACGGCGCCCATGCAGTTGGGGAACCCTCCAGCCGCAAAGCCAGCCATCATAGCCGCCTGATCCACCAGCTGGATTGCTCTGTCCAGGAAAACGCCCTCCACTGACTCACAGACATCCCGCAGGATACAGGCGACGGTGCTCACCCTGACACCAAAGTGCTGGGAGATGGACCAGCAGGAGTCGGGCATTGCCAGGGCCCAGACCCCGATGGCCACCCACTGAACCATGGGGATGGGGGTCCGCATGGGGATATGCTGCCGCTCCAGCCAGGGCGTGAGCAGCTCCGCAAGCCGCTGTAGGGTGAGCTTGTCCATCCGGAAGTGCGCCCTCCAGTCGGCCTCATCCCACTGAGCTAGCGCTCAAGACCACCACCCCTGTGCCCGCTCTGCAACCCATACCCACCAGGCAATGGGCATAGAGAGCAGGGTGGCCCGGCACATGGTCTCCCTCCTCCAGTGGAGGCACCCGGCTGCCTCGCAAATCACCGTAGCCTTGGTCCGGCCATGGCTCATGGCCTGCTGGTCCACCCCGGACACTCGCTGAACCCTGAGCCAGGCTAGGGCACACCTGCAGCTGTGGTGGGCCCTGCGGACCCCTGCAGCACTCCGGGCCATGGTTAGTCGCAGGCAGGTGTCCAGGTGCACCTCAGCGGTCAGGATGTGCAGCTGATCAGTGTGGGTGCGGTACCACTCGGCACAGAGCACTAGGTGCATCGCGCAGGCGCCCAACCTGTCCCGCTCCATGGTGCAGTGCGTTCTGGGGAAGGCGCAGGTGGCCCAGGTATAGGCTGGGACAGGAGGTGCCCCGCCCCCAGCTGGCTGGACCGTCTCCTGCAGGCGGGTGGCCCGTGGTGGCGGGGCATGCTGTGGAGCGCACCTGCTGTCCCAGCATGGAGCCGTGTGCACGGCCCGGCACACGCCCGGGCGTGCAGGCTGCAGCTGCATACCTCCTGTCATCACCTCCCATCTCTCCCTGTTAGCAACATCGTGTCCTTGCCGGTCTGATTAGTGTGTCGGCTGTCCTGTCTGTGCGCCCGGTTCCTGCAGCTGTGCTGAGTTCGCACCCCACGCCTCGCTCTGTTACATTGTTGCGGCCTGTGGCTTTCTCGCCCAGCCTTGGTGCCCCCCCTAGCTTCCTCCCGCCCGTCCAGGGAATGTGGGTCCCCCTGTCCGTGGTGTTATTCTCCCTGGTGTGCTGGACCATGGCTGGCTGTGCTTCCACCGGGCTCCAGGCCCCCATGGGGCCCCCCATCCGTGGTCCTACCGTGAGACCATGGCCCTGTGTGACCTGTGTCATACCCCGGCTGTGCAGTTGCTCCTGTGCTGCTCGGACAGCCTGTCGGGTGCTTATGCGAGCCTGAGCTCTGGCCTTCATTATTTCGGCTATGAGGCGAGCGCCCAGGATTGCCGGCTGCATGCTGAGACGCTGGGGCTGGTTCCCTTTCCCGATGGGCACATCCTGGAGATGAGGTGCTCGCATGTGGCATGGTCTGCGGCGGAGACCGTATCTGCCCTGTCTGTGTGCAGCCTGGCCACCTACACGGTCTGTCTGGCGGAGAGGGGCCCTGCCCTACTTTGGCTGTGTTCATGGGGCTCGTGGGTACCAGCGCTCTCGTGGGGCAGTCTATCACCGGCTGTTGGAGCTGGGTCAGCTTCCGTGGTTCCCTGCTGCTGACTGCTGCATGACTGAGCCTTCCGCGGCGGAGCTGTCAGCGCTGTCAGGTGTGTGGTCCTGTTCCAATGTGCAGCTGGGTGTCTCCATGCAGGATCCATTCGAGGCGTACTACCTGATCGCCCACCACATGTCCGTGCTGGGGTACCACCAGGGCATGCTTAATTGGCCCCACCTCATGCACCAGGTGGGGCACCCATCCCCATGGCCCTTCGTGGTCCCCAGCAGCTGGCTGTGAGTCCCCCTGTGCCTCCCGGGCCCCGGTGGCTCACCCCCGTGTGGGTTCCTGGCTCCGCCTTGCTGCCATGGTCCGCTGCCTGCTCCCTCCTTGATGTCCCAGCCATGCTGCTGTGCTGCCTGCTTCCCAGGGTGTTGCTGCCTGTGGCTCCGGGCTCCCTCCGCCCCCCCCCCCCATCTGCCTCTGCACCCGGTGTTCCCCTCTGTGGCTGCCTTCTTCACTGTCTGTGTGTCCTTGGGGTTCTTGGGTCGGACAGCCCCACCTGGACTCCTCCCGGGGGGGGGGGGGAGGGATGTGACTTTGGACCTGCTGCACTGCTCCAGCTCTCCTGGCTCCCCTCCATCACCCCCTTGCCGGCGCCTGGGGTCCGTGTGTGCCTCCTGGCCCATTCCAGGACCACTCCCTGTGCCATGTGGGCTCCTGCTGTGCCTCTGGCCGGACCTCCTGGGGCCCCCCATTCCGGGACTGCCTGTGTTGCTGTGGGGGTGCCCATGCAGACTGTTCTGTGGTGGGGGTTCTGGTTGCTGTTGCCTGTGTCCAACTCTGCCCCTGTGCCATTTCCCCCCCTCTTCCCTGTCCAGCGCCTCCCTCACCCCCTCTGTGCCCATTGTGCCATGTGTATGGTCTGTCCCACTGTGTCACCCCACCCCCTTCCCTTCCTTTCCCATGTGGGTGTGTGTGTGCCTGGGCGTGTGTTTGCGCTGTGTGTTCCACTGTGCCCTCGTTGTCTCTGTGCCTGTTGGGTGTGGTACCTCGGCGGCTCTTCTCCCTCTTCTCCCTCCCTTCCTGTTTCCCTTGTGTGAGCGTTCCCTTTTGTCCCTTGTGGCTTCGTTTGCCCTCAGTTGGCCATGTCTGTGTCCCGCCCCTCCCCGGTGCCTTCTGGGTGTTTTGACCACGGCCGGGAATCGGTGTCACGTCTGTTGCGTTGCCCCGGACCGTGATCTGGCAACTCGATTCCCTGCCATGGTCCCGCTCCCGTCACGTCTGTTCAGGGCTTTTATTGACCACGGGGGGTGGTTGATCGGTTCACCACCACTGGGAATCCACTGTGGTGACTCCGGACCGCGTAAATGTCTGAAATCACCCAAAGCTATCTGCCCTGAAAACTAATGAAGCCCCTGACATTGACTTTGTACCGGCTGAGGTTTTTAGATTTTTCCCTGACTGGTGGGCAGCTGTATTGGCCTGTTTGTTTACAACAATAAATGAATTGGGCAAGATCCCTGCTTACTGGAGAAAGGCAGTAGTGGTCCCTATACATAAAAAAGGTAGCATCTATAATCCTAAGTATTTGTCCTAAGTCATCTGGTAGAAAGGTGTAAACAACTTAAGCAAAAACTTTTTACGATTTTAATAGACTTTTCATCTGCCTTTGACCTGGTTAAATTGTGGTTTAAGCTAGAGGTTCTGCAAATTGACAGGTGTCTCCTGAATTTGATTAAATCGCTTTATTCGGACACCTCCCTTAGAGTTCAGTTGGACCATAGGGGTACATTATCTGCTCAAGATTCAACTTACTGTGGGTTGAGGTGGAAACCCTGGATCATTTTTTTCTGAGGTGTCAACTATATGCTGTACCTGGAGGGTCTTTATTGAAGCCACTGTTGGATAAATACCTGGGCAGAACTGACCGCTTTATAGTCGAAAGAGCACTGATTTAATTTCATTACAACTTTAGTCATTAAATTTTTAGTTCAGGCAATTATACCGAGGGACAAATCTTTGGCCTCTAAACTACTTGACGGTGATGCGTGAAAGAGCCACGACACTCGGATAGCCTTTGTGTAATTTTGGACACCTGGGCAGCTAGATTTGATATTATTTATTTTGATGTTATTATCTGGTATTGTAGTGTTATAGGACTAGAAACAGGATCTTTGGCTCATATTGGGCTATCTTGTTTCCTATGTTTTTTATGTGTGTGTTGTCTTCTTACGTGATCTGTGGTGAGCAATAACTTCGATCACGCTGTTAATAAACTTGACTTTGACTTACTGTGGAGTAAGGCAGGGATGCCTTCTTGCTCCCATATTGTTTAACCTTTATGTAAATAATATCATTCTGGCAATGAGAGATAAAGGACATTACATGAGCCCTAAATTAGGGCAGTATAGAGTTAGCACATTATTATATGCGGATGATGCCGTTCTTCTCTCGCAGTCCCGTATCGGGTTGCTTCGAATGATGAAAGACTTTGGTTTTCTGAGTCAGCAGGATGATTTAATTATTAATTATGCGAAAACTAAGGCTATGGTTTTTCACTCTGCCTGGAGATACCAGGCTTGGTTTATGGATGGGCATAAGGTAGACCAGGTCCGTATATTTAAATACCTGGGGGGGG
>QEPC01010462.1:114215-125037 GCA_003113815.1 Sphenodon punctatus
GGGGGGGGGGCGTGTTTTTGGATAATGGTAACTGGGGTTCTCATTTGAAACATCCTAGTCAGATAGCTACCTCTGCAGTGACAGCCTTGAAATTCTTTTTTAGGGCCAGGGGTGGATGTATGGTTCACCCAGCAAAAAAAAATCCTAGAGGCTAGGGTAGTATCTCAGCTTTATTATGGGGCCCAGGTCTGGGGAGGTTCATTGTTGAGAGTTGCCCCCTTGGAGCTGGTGTTTAACCAATGTCTGAGGACCCTACTTAGAGTACGACGGGCCACATCACTAGCAATATTAAGACTGGAATTGGGGTTAAGATCTATTACCTATTATCTATTACCACTTCCCTAATAACCTCTCAAGTACTGGAAGAGTGAGCACTCTTTCACGGATACAGGATGGATTCATGACATAGATTTATCACCTAAACCCTCTGCTTGCTTTCCCCATCTTGTGCGACCCACCCACCCCCCAACTCCTATCTGACCTGCAGAGCTTATACTATTTTTTAAAGTGGTCTGTGGGAATGTTCCTCAAAACTGGTTTAAACAATAATTATTCCTCATCTGAGCCTTAAGGATACTCACGAGTGCCCCCTCTTCTCCCCCGCCTCCCCGCTTCAGTCACACTTGCAAGCTTTTTTCTGCAAGCATGAGGGCTAGAATCTTGTTTTAATAAAAGTTCAGATTCTTACAGTTTTATGGCCCAATACAATTTTGAGCTATAAGCAGGGACCTTTGTTCACTGTCTTTTTCACATTGGCAGTAATGGAGAAAGCAGTGAACCCGGGTCCCTGGCTAGAAGTAATCCTTAATGCTGTGAGAGATGGTAGCCCTGAGTTTGCTTCTCACACCTAAAAGTCTCACACCTAAAAGCCCCACAGTCTCAGCACTGTGTTGCCTTTGTGGGAAGGTTTTGCAAGGATGTACATTTGGGAGACCTGATCAACTGAGTAATCTTAGTAATTACTAACATGAATTCAGTATTCTGCCCTGGGTAAGAGTCTCTGAAGGGTGGCTGAAGCTGCAGGTATCATGGCCTAGAGTCCTCCCTTCAGGAAAATCACAAGAGGCCGTCTCCCTCTTCCACTGGGTCTGCCAATGCCACTTGCAATCTCTTGCTTTCTCATTTGCAGCAGGAGGGATAACCACTCTCGTCCCTTCTGAGGAGGCAGACCCAGCACGCAAGGACCCACCAGACAACTCCAATGCAGTTATTCTCCGGTGAGATTTCCCCAACTCCCTTTGCTCCTCCCCACTTACCCCCAAAATACTTATGACAAACCCTTGAATTATTCTGAAGGGAAATTGCAATGAGCCCTGCCTGAAGCCCTGATCCCCCTTTCCCCAGAGGCCAGGAGGAAGATTTATGCAGCGAGAATAGAGAATGCAGGAAGGAGGTCCCAGCTGTAGTTGATTAGCCACTGAAATCAGGATAAGCTGCACCCAGAGCAGCACTTCTCACTTCCTCCTCTCTCCTTGATCTCCAATTCCTTGTTTCCCCCTGCTCTGATAGGGAGAAGAAACCCATAAGCGAGGTGGAAAATATCAAGCGGCGACAGTCCAAGCTGATCAACTCATGTGAGTATCTCCTGCCTAAGAGGCCTAGGGGTGAGAATAGCAAGCAGGGGACCTAGTGGAGAGGGGGACTGGTCTGCCCATTGGGCACTGGGACACTAGTCCGAGATCGCAGCTTTCTGAGGGCAGTACTGCTGATGCGCCGCTGGTCACAACACCGGCATTCCCCAGCTCCCCCTGGGTTTTACAGTACAGTGCTGCTGCCATCCTGCCTTCTGAAACTACTGCACCGGGCTTCAGCTCATACATTACCACAACTCTCCTGTCCCCACCCAATTGGGTACGGCTCAGGCTGCCTGTGGGGGGTGGGAACTTGGGACTTTAGCTTCAGGTCATGTGGCACCAACATATAGGAACAGGCTGAACTTCCACCGTAAAGCCGACTGACCCCCGGGACCCAAACTTAGCAGCACAGCGCAGCACAGCAGCCTTGTCTCCAAGCAAAAGTGGTACCTGGCATTACAGCCTCATTTGGGATGAAAAATCAGATCCGAGACCAGCCTAAATCTGGTCCTGATGGAACTGGGCTCTTTCGAGCCGGGGACTAATGTGACAGGGGTAACCATGCCATCATGACACCCCCGGAACTGGGAGCCACGTCATAAAAAGGCAGGGCAACTGCTTAACCCTGCCCCTTTCCTGACATGACTCCTTCCTCATGGAGTGCTGCAAAGTCATGGCATTCCATGGCGGTGGGCCCTTTCACCCACAGCAAGCCTATTCAAGTCTGAGGAGCTTGAGCCAGGCAGGCTCCCAAGGCTGAGCCTAACAGGATCAGTTAAGTCCCATCAGACTCAGTTCAGGCTGAAGGGCTTTATCTACTACCCCTCTGAGCCCCAACGACGTGGATGTGGTATGCCCAGCCTCAGGACAAGAGCCAGGAAGAACGTCTGGGATAGACTTCTTTGGCAGCTCTTGGTGGTGGTGGGAGGACAGCAAAATAGCTGAGGTTGGCCCTATACCAAAGGGCCTGTTTCAACAGCAAAGCTCGATGGGGAAGGGCGAAGGCATCAGCTGCATGTATAGCGAGGGTAGTGAAATAACTCTGCAGTAGAGCAAAGTGTTGTGCTGATAATGAGTGCACAGTGAATTAGGGATGTGCAAACGTGGTGTGTAAGTTTGGGGCTCGGTCCAAACTCGGGGTGTTCGGCCCATTCGTAAACACCCCAAATCTGAACTGACCCCCACCCAAACTGACCAAACAAAGTTTGGGTTCCGAACACGTTTGGGAGGGGGGTGGGGGGCAGGGAGGAACCCTGTTTTCCCTCCCCCCTCCAGGCTGCGCGGGTGGAAGGGGCACCTTAGAGCACTTCCCCCCCCCCCCGCCTAGCCTGGGATTTATTTATTTTTTTAACAACCCCACCCCAGGGATCGCCCTACCTGGTGATGCTGGGGCTCTGGCCCTGGGTCTAGCAGCAGCAGCGGGTCCACCGGTGGCGGCGCTCCGGGTCAAATCAGAAGACAGCGGCGCTCTAGATCAAACCAGAAGTCCTAGTAGCGGCCTGAAGCGCTCCGGAGTGCCACTGCCGTTGGACCCGCCGTTGCTGCCGCTGCCAGACCTGGACCCCGACTTACCTGGTGGTGCTGGGGCCCTGGCCCTGGGTCCGGCAGCAGCAGAGGCAGCAGCGGCAGGTCCGCCGGCGGTGGCACTCCGGAGCGCTTCAGGCCGCTACTAGGCCTTCTGGGTTCACCCACAAGGCCTAGTAGCGGCCTGAAGCGCTCTGGAGCACCGCCGCCATTGGGGCCAGAGCCCCGGCACCACCAGGTAGGGCAATCCCTGGGGTGGGGTGGGGTTAAAAAATAAATAAATTCCCAGGCTCGGCAGGAGGGGGGGGGAGGTGCTCCCCGGCGCCCCTTCCACCTGCGCAGTCTGGAGGGGGGAGGGAAAACCGTCCCCCCCTGCCCGAACGGGTTCGGCCTAATCCTAAACAGGCCTAACCCCAAACCCCCGGGGGTTCGCACATCCCTACAGTGAATGCCACAGTCAGACAGACTGTCCCTTCTTCACTCAGCTTAGGCTGACTGTACCAAGATAGCAATAGAACCTCAGGGAGAGGAGTCATCACTTTAGCATGACTGTGATGTGAAGGCCTTTCTCCACAGCCAGGCTACTCTACCAGGAGTACAGCGATGTGGCTCTGAACAAGGCCATTCAGAGCCAGAAGCGAGCGGATTCCTTGGCAGAGGACGTGGAGCCGGGCTCCCCAAACTCCCCAAGGCTACGGAGGAAAGGGTTGTCTCCCCAGGACTCATATCTGCAGCGCCTCTCAGTCTCATCCAGCGCATCCCTCTGGCAGGACATTCCCATGATCCGAGGGAGCACCGTGCTGCTGACCATGACCCGCGAGGAGCAGAAACTTCAGGAGGTAATGGCTGGCTACTGCAGGCAGATGGCTGGACACTGATGGCTAGAATGGCAGGTGGTGGATGCTATAGCAATAGACTGTCAGCGTGGGAGAGGGACAGAAGTGGTCAGTGACCTGTATAGGAGCTCCTTGGTGCTAGGAACTGCACTATCTGAATTCAGTGTAGTAAGGAAAAGGTTCGTAGAAGGCAGCAGAGCAGGGTAAGGATGGGTTGACAAGATACAGCATTTTTTTTAAATTGTTTTTTAAAATTGTTTTTTTTATTATTATTTTAAAACAACAACAGCATAATGCAACGGCATTATGTTGTTGTTTTTAAATACAAGCTAATTTAAACTAATTTGCCCTACATTGTCTTTTCTCCCAAACCTCATTCTCATCCCTCACAGACAGGCCCCTTATGCTGATGCTGCATTCCTTCTCTTCTCTTCCACAGGCCAAGTTTGAGTTGATCATGTCAGAGGCCTCCTACCTGCGCAGTTTAAACATGGCGGTGGATCACTTCCAACGCTCTCCAGAGCTCCAGGCTGTCCTCACCAATCAGGAGCGGCAGTGGCTTTTCTCCCGCCTCCAGGATGTGCGTGATGTCAGTGCCAAGTGAGTCTTGACTCTCCGTCTGCAGAGATCCAACAGCAGCATCTGTCCAGTGCAGACATAAATGGAAACTCATAGATCAGTCCAATCATTATCCCCCTCACATCCACTCAACATGTTCATTCAGCACTGGGTCATACGGTCACACACACACATACATACACACACACACTCCTTTCTCACTGGGAGACCAACCCTGTCCTGGAAAGAACCTCCTCACATCTTGGGGTGAAAGATGAATTCAGTGTCCTGAGCTTATTCAGTCTTGAACTGTAGCACATATGTGGCCAAACACCTAATTGCATGACTGTCCAAAGTGTCACCAGAAAGGCCACCCTCCAATCCCAGACACACTGACCTGAACCATACCCAAATTCCAGGAATTTTGACCCAAAACCAAACCACCATCCACTAAACACTACCTGAGACTGAACTAATCCCACTGTTTACCACGTACCCAGACCACAATCAGAGCTGCCATGTACCAGGTGTACATTTTGGGTTTTCTGGGAGCCATTATCTACTTGAACAAACAGCTGTATCCCGGTGTTCAATACAATCCCCCTCCTCCAGAACACACTGGACAGAAAAAAAGAGGGGAAAAGAATATATAGGGGGCTACACCCAACTCAATTGATTTTATTGATAATCCCACATATCGTGGATAACAGCCTTAATAATTAATAAATGGACCGCTAGCACCTATTGGCCATTATCTACTCCCTACAAAGCTTAACTGACTGTGTAGCCTTCTTTGGTTCTTTCTTGCAAGATTTTCCTTATCTCTGTGACAACCAAGCAGACGTGCGCTCAGCCTGTGAATCTTGCTTCAGTCTCGAGAGAGGAGGGGAGTGGTGTTTTGAAGAGGTAGTAAGGCCCTCTCATTTTACTAGTTCGTAGCAGTCACTGTGCTCTTCTTTCCCTTCACGGTGACCTGCGGGACCCTGCAGTTTCCTCTTCGACCTGGAGGAGAAGTTTGAGGAGAATATGTTCAACTTCAACGTGTGTGACGTGGCTCTGAGGCACGCCCTGGAGTTTCGCAGGGTGTACCTGCCGTACGTGACGAACCAAACCTACCAGGAGCAGACCTTCCAGAGGCTACTGTAAGAATGCCGACGCTCCCCTTTCACACCCCACAAATCATTACCAGCCAGGGGACATCTGAGCAGCTGCTTGTGGTGCAGTCAGGGAGGGACTTCACATACTGTCAACAGTGAAGCCAATGTCCCATAGATCCTGTTGACTAATGGGTAAGGATGACCCCTTCAGTGGAGTAAGAGCTATCCATAGTGTGGGGGCAGCAGAGTAATTCCCCGTTGGCTCCTCCAAAAATTTCTCCTCCCCCCACATACAAGTCCTTCCAAAATGGCAGTAGCCTCTGCCCATTCATGCAGCTTCTGGGAAATTCAAATGCCAGTGGAGAGTGCAGAGCAGCATGGGGACAGTTGCCTTCATTTCAGCCACGCAATGAGGGACTGTCCACTGCGCTCAAAAATGCCAGGATAGGACCATCCTCTTTCTTCACCACCACCCCCTTATGCCCGTTTTTACACACATGGAGAAACTTCTCTATGAGCCAGTTACAGAGTACCCAGGCCGTCCCCGACTCAGACACTCTTTAACAGTGTATCTTTAATCAGGCCAGCTCAGGTTGAAAGCAGAACAAGTTAAGAACATAAGAAGTGCCATACTGGGTCAGACCAATGGTCCATCTAGCCCAGCATCCTGTCTCCGAGAGTGGCCAATCATGGTGGCTTGGGAGAAGCACCCAACAGGTCACAATGGGGGATCCATTCCCTGTTGTTTTCCCCCAGCTTCCTTCATGTTCCCTGATCCTGTCTGGTTAATAGTTGCTAATGGATCTATCTTCCAGAAACTTGTCCAAACCTCTTTTAAACTCAGCTATAGTACTGTAGTACTGGCCCTTACCACAGCCTCTGGCAGTAGATTCCACAACCCAATTATACGCTGAGTGAAAAAATATTTTCTTTTATTTGTTTTAAACTTGCAACCCATGAGTTTCATGGAGTGTCCCCTAGTTCTAGTACTAGCTGAGAGGGTAAATAACTGCTCCTTGTTTCACCTGAGAGGGTAAATAACTGTCTCCCTTGTCCACATGCTTATTTACACCCTCAAAGAATTCCAACAGGAATTCTCTTGCTAGAGAAAAGCCGAGATGAGAAGCTACAGGCTTATCCTGCTGCCCTTTGTGGGCTAGGGAAGGAAGTCAAAGATAGGCCTGTGTCAGTGGCCCATGCTGGCAGAATCGATTTTGTGCTTGGTCACAGCACACCCTGCTGGAGAGGGCAGAGCTGTGTAGCAGGGAGTGCCTCTCCCCACAAAGAGAGACACTGGGTGCTTTTAGACACAATAGCAAGGGGTGGGGTGGGGTGGAATGTGTGTTGACACCATTCTGACCCACATTTGCCCCTGATTAGCCCGTTACTGTTTTCCACATCCAGGGGCTAACTGGGGTCTGGAAGCTCTTCTGGCCGAAGCACTCCCATGGAATTATGGGAGTTGTAGTCGGTGCGGAAGAGCGGTTGGGTCTGCCTGATCCTTCACTCCGCAAACACGGATGGTGTTGGACAAGCTGTTTTGCGGGGGCGCAGAATGGAGGATTTGGGGAAGACAGACCAGAAATTGTTGTGAACACACCACCCGATTTCTTTAGACAACATTAGCCATGGGGACGGGAAACACTCAACTCCTGCACCAGATACAACCATGCAACCAACAACAAATTAATGGGAAGCTAATGGGGGGCAAACTAGTGGTCAAAAATAGTGATGGTGCTTAGAAATGCACAGCGACGTGGCAAACGTCTTAAGCACCCAATTGCCGTTGTGTCTTAAGACACTCCTTGTCTTACATCCTGGTGGCTTACTAATGCCTTCTGCAGCCCCACAGGATCCCAGTCTTGATGTTGGCTTTGTTGATTCTGCCTCCCTAGAGAAGGACACAATTCCAGCATCCATCATTGCCACCTGCTGAGAGCCCACCTGCATACTGATTCTTCTCCAACCTCCGGGAAGGCTCCGTTGCAGGAGTGGGTCTCTAAGATGCTGCCTGCTCCCTACGGAAAGTCCCTTGCAGCCTCCCTCTGACCTACCCTTAAGCAGCCTAGCTTTCTTGAAGGGAGGGAGGGGATAAAAGGTTTGTCTCTGCATGCTGGTGCTTGAAAGAGCTCTGTCTCCTCAAGGATATTATGTCTCTTGCAGCAGTGACTCCCAGAAATAAGAAATCCCTTAGTAACTTCCCACTGCCACTGTGCTGTGGCACGCAACCCCATATAGAGCCGGCCTGCCCACTCCCCCCCCCCCGAAACAGAGGTGTTCAGCTTGACAGAGACACATGGCTAGGAAGGACCCAGTCTTTAGGAGAGGAGGGCAGATGATTAGCTAATCATACAACTCTGGATTTCTCCCTCTGGCAGGAATGGGAACACAGGCTTCCAGCAAGTCTTGGAGAGGCTGGAGAGCGATCCGATATGCCAGCGCCTCTCCCTCAAATCTTTCCTCATCCTTCCATTCCAGCGCATCACCCGACTCAAACTCCTCCTGCAGGTAACAGCGCTGCTGCCCCCCCTCCCCCCAATGGCCCACTCCATCCACAAGGCTAGCTCCTTGAAACCATAGAGCTGGAAGGGAATTCAAGGGTCATCTAGTCCAGCCCCTGACCGTACCTAAATGGCCTACACAGAAAAATCCACCAATAAAGAAACTAAGGTTAGAATTAAAATCTGTTGCAAACAGAGATCAGGAGTGACCAGAGTCCTGGATCTGGCCCCATGGATCCAGTCTCTGCAACAAGCACTGAAAAACTGAGCTCAGGATAAGGAAGCAGAGACGAGGGCATGCACACAAGAATAGGGGACAGATCCACGGCACAGATTCAGGATCTGGGCCCTCCTTTTCTTGAATACACCCGTTAAGCAACCTGCACCCAACCTCTATGTGGCCCTTTGGCGCTCATGCTAATTTTCAGTGTGGCCCCCAGTACAGAAAAGGTTGCCCACCCTTGAGTTAGACCCTGGGGATCTGTACAGCCCCCACTGGTCAAGCACTGAACATGTAATTATAGTACTGCGACTTCTCTCAGCAGTGCATTCAGACACAACTACTCACTATGGTGCAGTCCTGTTAAAACCTTCACAGAAAGTGGAGAAAGCCTGTCAACATCCAGGTGGATCTATTGGTGCTGGTGACAATATATGTTAGGTGCTGACATACTCCAAGCTCTGGTTCAGGCTGAGAATTTAAAGCTCTCGCTGTGCATGGAACAATGCCTTGGCATGCAATTAAAATCAGAGAGATGGTCAAAAAAGCCTGCAGAGGCCTAGTGTATCATGCCCAGCAGGCCACAGAGAAGAAGCCTGAGGAAAAGGAGAGCAGTTTCGCCTCAAGATTTCCCCCAGCCCCTCACCTGCCAACTTGCAACAATGGCTGTTTATTTGACTCAGTCATATCAAATATTAAACATTCAAAAATAATTTTTTGGGCTGTAGTACAAATCAGATCCCCTAGTTTTCTTACCTTCGCTCAGCAGAAACAAATGCTGTTTTCATCAAAACCAGCCTATTTGCTGCTTCCCCAGCAATACAGAAACTCACTGAGTTTCAGCACATTTGTTTGTTTCTGTTCAGGAATTCCCATTGGTAGGGATTTTCGGTACTTTCTGGTACTTTTAGTACATACCGGCATGTTCGGCACATTAGCAGGAGAAGCAGGCAGGCACAGTATACATAGACCAGACACAGCAGGCACTGCCTCCTTCTCCTCCTCACCTCTTGCCCCTACCCAATTGGGAGAAAAGCACTTGGAGGTGGAAAATGCATGGGACCGGGAGCTGGGAAAGTGATGACACCAGGACACGAAAATACAGACAAATAACGGAAGGGACTGAAAAATGACCAAACGTACCAGGAAAATCACCACCTGCAATCCTGAAAGCAATGGAATCACAAAGAGTGACCCATACTCAAAGATCCTATCAAACATTCAGCAATGTAGGATTTCCAGTCTGTTTGGGAATAGCTGTTTTCAGTTCAGCACTACTACCAACTCCTTGCCCCTTCTCTACTCCTATCCCTCCCTCCACACCACCTTGTCCAGCCCATTTCCTCCTTGCTTCTGCCTGTCCTGTCTGAGTTCTGCATCTGCTCTTCCCCACTGCCTACACTACAGGCCCATTTCTTTTGGGCTCCATTCTCTCTGTATCCTCTTGGACTCTGCTTTGAAAAACTCTTTGCTTTCATCCTGCAGAATATATTGAAGAGAACTCGTCTGGGCGCTGATGAAGTAGTGCAGGCCACACAGGCGTATGATGCTCTCGAGAAGGTAAAGGGGGACCAAGCCTTTTCTCCACTAGTAGCATGGCACCACACCCCATTGGCCAGAGCTGGTTCATGCAGCATGGCCCAACCCACAGATACAGGGTCCCTTTCCTCCCTCTCCCCCCACCCCCCGGTCATGAGAATCCGCTAGACACAAAGCACAAGCATTTCAGCTTGACTCATGTGGGGCGGTGATTTGGAGAAGGTTGAGCCTTGCAGCAAGGTGAACATATATGGGCTTGGACTAGCCCTGGTCTCCTGAGTGCATGTGTAGCAGTGCTGCCCTCTGTAATGTTCCACCCATCCCAGTTGCATGGGACAGTTCCCCTTATAAACCCATTGCCAGGTGAGGGCAGATCCAAGGGATGTGAAGGCCAATAGTACAACTGGGTTCAAGAAAAGATTGGAAGATAGGTACATAAGCAGCTGTCAATCATGTTGGTCAAGGGATGAAACCTTTGAGTGCCAGAAGCAGGAAGTGAATGATTCTATATATGGCCATGTTTTGGGACACTTCCCCTGTAGCATTGGGTGCCAAATGCATCATTGGGTTGAGCCAGCATGCCAGTTCTCAGAGCAAGAGGAACAGATACTGAGCTAAAGCCATGGAAAATGCATGGGGGACTCTATTGTTTATTATTATCCAATCACTGGCAAATTCCTGGAAGTTTGACAGAGACTCTAGTTATTAAGTGTTGCTCCAGAGTTACCAATGTCTTAATCTCTGACTTCTCAGAGTCCCCAACGCCAAAAGAAAATAGCGGTGTGCAGTATCTGCTCCGCCATCTAAATGCAGAGATCCTGGTATTTGGGGTCTCAGGCTAGGGCAGACTAACCCTCCAGAAAAAGGCTTCCCAATGAGTAAAAGTCAATTGTTTGGTGTCTCAGAGGAAGATGGAGTTCTCTCTCCGAGGAAATCATCCTTTTGGGGGGGGGGGGGGGGGGGGGGGGGGGGG